>APFE031624363.1:0-43327 GCA_000404065.3 Pinus taeda | reverse complement strand
ATATTGGTGGCCACCTGCCAAGTCCACCTGGACCCCCACCATTGTCTTTCTCATCATTTTCAGTTTCCTTAATTGTAGCACAACTTACTATTTTTAGCAGTTTTTTTGGTCCTGAACTTCCGGAGCCGTTTTGAGGCCCTAATCGACGTTTTTTGGGAAATATGGGGGCAACATGGGTCTATGGACCCATGTTGCCATTCCCAAAGTGGTAGTTCTCGGATAGATCTTTCTAACGAGCTATCATACGTGTCAAACGGAGATCGTATGCCAAAGTTACGACCCCGGGAAATTGATGTACCAATTTACCCAAAACGGGGCCCACAATTTGGCGTTTCATCTTCTAAGGGTCGGTTTTGGAATGTGAGGGGTTTTCCATTGTTTCTCAATAATAAATAGGCCTTCGAGCCTCATTGTAACACAAGTTCGGAACAGTTCAGAGACATGTAGCCGCACATCTCTTCTCAGAGATAAGCTACCATAGTCCTAGCTAGTTTCTTTCCAATTCTGGTTGTAAGCATATTTCGATATCTTCCATTAATGAAATGAAGTGTTATTTCCGCTGCATCTCTTTATTTATGGTTATCGCATCTCTGTATTTATGGTTATCTCTGTAATCTATTGCGTTCCTATTTAAATCCGGATCAATCAAAGGCACCTTACATGATGAGCTCCTTGGAATTAGTGGAATTGAAGTTATAAATAAGGAAATTCTCGATAAGGGATGCATAAGGCCAAGTGTGTCGCCTTGGGGTGCACCAATGTTGTTTGTGAAGAGGAAGGATGTCACTCTTAGGTTATTATTGACTAAAGGTAGTTGAACAAGGAGACAATCAAGAAAAAGTATCATTTTCCATGGATTAATGACTTGTTTGATCAATTGAAGGGAGAAACAATGTTTTGAAAGATTGACTTCAAATTAGGATATCATCAGGTACACATCAAAGAAGAGGACATATATAAAACCACATTTCACAATAGGTATGGGCATTATGATTTTGTAGTAGTTATGTTTGGTCTTACTAATTCTCTAGCTACTTTCATGTGTTTGATGAATAGTGTGTTGTGTCCTTATTGGCACAAGGTTGTGATAGTATTCATAGATGATATATTAATATATTCTGAGAATGAGGAAGAGCATGCAAAATACCTAGTAGCAATGTTAAGCTTTTTTAGAGAGAATCAGTTGTATGCCATGATTAGTAAGTGAAGTTTCTTTCAGATATAATTTCATTACTTGGGACACATTTTTTTCCAAGGAAGGCATAGAATTGGACCTGGAAAAGACCAGAGCTATCATGGAGTGGGAAACTCTTAGGAATGTGGATGAGGTCAGATCATTCACAGGACTAGCAGGTTATTACAGGAGGTTCACCAAGAAATTCTCATAGATCTCCTATCCTATCACATATTTGCAGTGAAAAATGAAGAAGTTTGAATGGACTAAGGAGTGTGCAACTAGTTTTGATTATTTAAAGAATTTTCTTAAAAATGCTCTGGTCTTGAATATTGTACATCCAAATAAAGAGTTCCTGGTATGTACAGATGCCTGTAAGAGAGGACTTCGTAGAGTTTTTATGTAGTAAGGATAGGTGGTATGCTATGAGTCAAGGTAGTTGAATGAGCATGAGTAGAACTATGTGACTCATGATCTTGAGTTGGAAGCTATCACATGCCTTGAAGATGTGGAGACATTATCTTCTTAGCAGGAGGTTCATCTTGATGAGTGATCATAGTGGGTTGAGGTACTTATTCGATCAAGTACATCAAGGGAAAGGAGAAAAGGGTTGCGTATGCTCTCAGTAGGATAGTGCAGGTGAATCACATTACAATACTGAGTTATTATAGGACGTAATTGTAGGAGAGAATCTTCCAATATGGACAACATGATGATAGGTATCAATAGTTGAGGCATATATTATAGCAGCAACATATATGTGATAGGGATGATAAGTATCACATGAAAATAGATGGCTTTGTCATATTTAGGAACCTGGTTTATGTGCCAAATGATAGTGAGCTCAAGAAGCTTATCTTGAGAGAGTTTCATGTTAAGTCATATTCAGGTCACCCAGGATATCATAAGACATTGACAACAGTTAATAAATTCTATCATTGGCCAAACTTGAAGAAAGAGGTGGTTGAGTTTGTTGCAAGATGTGTGGATTTTCAACAGGTAAAAGAACAGTGTAAGAATCCAGGTGGTTTATTACAAGTGATTATGATTCCAAAGTGGAAATGGGAGGTCATTTCCATGGATTTCATTACATGTTTTCAAAGGACATCGAAGAAACATGATTCTATCATGGTTGTGGTTGACAAGTTAATTAAGGTAGCACACTTCATTGTAGTTAAGTCTATGAATTTAGATAGTGAGGTACCTCATATTTTCATGAGGGAGATAGTGAGATTGCATGGCATTCCTAATAAGATTGTACTCGACGGAGATGCCAAGTTCACATCTAGGTTTTGGAAGAAGTTGTTTGCAGGTTTGGAGACATAGTTGTCTTTTAGTACAACTTATCATCCGTAGATAGATGGACATGCAAAGAGGGTTAACATGATTCTTGAGGACATGTTGAGGATGTATGCCATGCATCAGTAGAGGAAGTGGGAAGAGTAACTTCCACTGGTTGATTTTGCGTATAATAATGGGTATTAGGAATCCTTGAGGATGAGTTTATTTGAGACACATTATGGGTGGAGTTGTAATACTCCTATCAATTGGAGTGATACATTCAACATAGTACTTATTGGATTAGATATGTTGGAAGAGATGGAACAAGAAATACAAGTTATTGAGAGGAATTTAAAGGCATCACATGACAAGAAGAAGATTTATGAAAATCAACACAGGGTATTTAAGGAGTTTTAGGTTTGGGAGTTTGTGTACTTGTGCATCAATCCTAAGAGGAGCCCTTTAGGATTAGATCATGTTCCAAGCTAGCACCTTGATATTGCAGGCCTTTTGAGATCCTTGAGAGGTTTGGACCAGTGACCTACCGACTTGCAGTACCTTATACAATGAATGTCCATGATGTTTTCCATGTTTCATTGCTTAATAAGTATGTACAAGATGTTGATCATGTGATTGACTATTACGTATTTTAGGTGGAACCAGAGGTAGAATTCCATCCAAAACCACAATGGATATTGTAGTAGAAATAACTCATGCTCTGGAATAAAGCAATCAAGTAGATTAAAGTGCAGTGGAAGCACTTTGGGATCGATGAAGCCACATGGGAGATGGCTGATTAGATGTAGGCCATGTATCCTTCATTTTTTTTGGTTTGAGAAAATGAGTTTTTAGTATATGTATATGTATACATGGATGTTGTTGTAAATACCACAATGAGTTATGTTATAGATATCTAATAAGTGGTATGATTTTCATGTTTGTTATGTTGGTCATGGTTTGCTATAGTCATTCATTGTAAATATTATATCGAGCTGTGTTATAAAGCTTCATGGGTAGTATGTTTATTTTTAGTGGTTTGTTGGTCATAGGTGTCATTGAAGACTGATGATGGTGTTCCCCAAGGGGGAGGGGTTTATAACAACTCTTGCTTGATTTTCTATGTAAATAAACTAAGACCAAGGTCATGGGACATGTATTCCAAGATGAATGCTGAGAAAAACATAGTGATGGGTATAACTGGTGATTAATTAATGGCTATGGAAATTAGCAAAGGCATTGGTAGAGGCAAAGTGGTAATAATTGGCATTTATTTTATGAAATAAAGAAAAATATGAGAAAGGGAAGGTGAAGAGACATAGATTTTCATGAAAGGGAAATTGAAGGAGAAATGAAGGAAAATAAAGGAAAATGAAGAAAATGGAGGTCTCAATGATAAAAAGGCTTCTGATTATTAGTTGTTATCATTTTGACAATTTTTGGGTGGAGCCCTCTTTCATTCTCTCATTCTCTCATACTCTTGCACACTTAGAGAACTCTTGGAACTCTTTGACATACATTGGATTTGGAGAAAGAGGGAAAAGGAAAGAAGAAAAGTGCAAGGGAACAACTGGATCAATAACTATAGTTGGATTTCTTTGCAAGTAACATGTTACATGTGTGATTTCCTTGCTAATTTATGGATGCATTATATATGCATGTGATTTTCTGGTTATGTGCTATCATTGGCATGAACATTTTCTAGGATTGAAATTGGTTCTAGACTTTCCTTTCCATTTCCTAGATAACCACAATGTTGTGGGTTTTTCCACTAGTTGTTTTTCTAGTTGGTGCTCATGTGCCTTATGGTTGTGCGTTGGAACAAATGCTCTAGAAGCTCTAGAACAACTTGATTTGAGTTACTAGTCCTAGAGCCTAGGTTGGGAAAAATTCTCTAGAGCCTTTGGTGGGTTGAGTTACTAGTCCCTAGAGCCAGGTTGGAAAAATGATCTTGAGCCCTAGAAGGTTGAGGGTTGAGTTACCAGTTCCTGGAGCCCTAGAAAACTTGGGTAGAGACCAATATAGTTGGTGTTAGTGATGTTTGACTGTAGAGGTGGAATCACTGTAGTTGAGGGTTGAGGAGGTTTGGCCTCTAGAAGCCCTGTTTTGGTTTTGTTTTGGTTTATTCCATAAGATCCCACATTCATAATTTGAATATGGAATGAGGTTGATTGACTGAAAGAGATATTTGGTTCAACCTAATCTATGGTCGGGTGGTACGTGGAAGTCCCTAACTTGATTGGTATTTTCATATATAAATAAGAGCTATTCTTATACTGTGATTCATGGATACTTGTAGTGGTTTTCTTGATGATATTATCGCTAAGTTGCCATGGTTTCTATGCTGGTTATTTTATAGTTATATGATATGTACCATCTATGGCATGAATTGTTTAGTTATTGATTGGTTGATTAATGTATGGACTAATAATTGTTATTGCAGCTATCTGGAGAGGTAATAGGTCCTTCTTGGTGATTCTCAGATGAATCTTAGACTATCATGATCAAATATGAATTCATGACCTATAGCTTACATGTTTTCCATGTGATTGACGAAATGTCTAGTGTGTTCCAAGAAGTCTAGGTCAAGTTATACCTTGAAATTTGAATGTTTAGCTTTGTTTTCATGTCAATTATGATTATGATATATCTTAGGTAGTTCTAAGTAGTGGTATGGAGGTTTTCCTGGAATTGTGGCTTAGATATTAGGATCACAGCCCTTTGAACGAGGAAAGTTGGGTCACAACCGCATCGAGGTAGTGTTTTGCATGCGGTTGGAGGCTTATACTTGCACCTAGGTGTTTCCATAAATGTGGTTTGGGGTTTAGGTCAGTGAAAAAGAACCCCAATTGAGGGTTTGGTCACTTGGGGTGGTCGTTTATCCTTTGAGTGTCCTGTGGCCTTGAGGGATGTCATGAATTGTAATTTTGTTGTCAGTTGTATGCCCCACTTCCTTAAATAGATCTTGGAGATTGGGTCATGTCATAGTAGCTCATTATCTCACGTTTACCCTAGGAGGACACTGAATTTGGGTAAATGTTGGAAGGGGTGGTTACACTGCGCCACTCGGGTGTTGATTAGGGGGACGTGAGTCAGTGGTTGAATACTAAGCTTGGGTTGGTGCCTTAGCTAGGCTTATGTTATGGCTTGATGAATGTTTCCTAGAGTTGTTATCGCAGCTCAAGGGTGACCCATGGTTAAGTCTATGAATCACATGGTCTATGGCCAAGTAGAATGTGGAGAGACTGTAGCCAACAAGATCTTATTTCTTGGATACGTAACCATATTCTTACGTATGGAAATTCATTTATGTGATGAGTTCAGTTAAAATTTATACATTTAAACCCTGTTGGGCATGGGATCCCCCAATGGATGTTTTGGGGCTTAGAGTCCAGATTTTGGTCAAAGATTGTAATTCTAATGTAAAGAATCCACATTTTGTGGGCATAGAGCTCGTACTTTGTAAATGAGTCATATGCTTGTCTGCCCTCAATTTTGTTATTGTAATGTTGGTCGTAGAGATATACCCATGGTCTATGGACCGTGGGATTGTATAAATAAAGTGAGGATCTAAGTAGTTAAGAGATAAATCTAATCATGATAAGGATGAAGAGTTGAGTCATATCTAAAGTGTAAAGTCTAGTTTTGGGTCGTAGAGTAGGAGAAGGCTCTGCAGCTGAGTGCGTAGAGGCCTAGTAGTCCCCAACTAAGTGCGCGGACCCATGTAGCTGATTGCGCAAGGTGAGTCGAGTCTGTAAAAGTTGGAAGTATTAATAAAGAGAAGTTTCCTATCATTTCTGTGTATTTATTTCCTATTTTATGCATCTGTTATCTTGAGTATGAAATTCACTTCTAATACTTATATGATGCATGAATGTGTATAATTGTATTGATTAAGTGAATGCAAGATAGAATATCTATTTACACGAAGTTAACTAAGATCTGTTAAGAAGATAAGTAAGATAAGTGGTGTAATTTGGGGAAATAACGTAGGTCGCTGGCATAGCAGTGTGAAAACATCTCAGCCCTAGTTAAGGCTGCACAAAAGACGATTATAACAGATTGCAAAGGTATTGAAGGTTAGAACATTTCATGAAACGAGCTGTGCGGAGGTAGAAATAGTTGGACTAAATCGACATCACAGACATCTCAATGCTGAAGAAAATTGGTTCCAACACCCCCGCATACTGATTTGGGTGAGCCTTCAGTCCACGCTCCACGGGCTGATGCCGAAAGGGCCAGTAGTGTACAGATTTGTTTGGCTAAATAACTTTGAACCTGGGTGAGGCCCCCATAAGCTAACAAACCCTATTTTCTGGGTTCAGGATTTTTGTTGTTAATATGCTTTTAATTCCATTGCATTATTATGTTATTATAATTCATGTGTGACATATTGCATTCTTGGCATGTAATGTTTCATCCATATCAATACTAATCTCCAGGCACTCGATAAAAATTATGCCAAATTTGAGTCATGCACTTCCAGAATTAATTTATCTTATGGGTAAGTAGTCTCCAATTGAGTGATGTTGCCTGGCTAGAAGCTAGGAACATTACAAAAAGAGAATTTAGAAATTTTGAATTCCTTAGATCATATATTTGAAATTACAATGAATTTCTACCATAGGTACATGAAGATCTCCCCTTTTTCTTCTCCATTTCACCATCTAAAACATCACACAAGAAAAGTTATAGGAAATATTCCAGGATGAGTTATTAGAAGAAAATTTCAGGATCATTTAGGAACCTTAACTTCCTCAGAGCATGTCTTTAAAATGAAAAGAAAATTCAAAGTATGAAATTTATACCACATGTATGAAAATATCTCCTCTCTATTTCCTCCAAGTTTCACAATCTGAAATATCACAGAATAAAAGTTATAGAGAAAATACCAAGATGATTTGTTCACCCCACAAATCACTTTTTTGCTCCACCTTTAACACCGCAACAATATTTTCTAATTGTTGTTACACACCCCAATTCTTTGTTGAATTTGTAAATATGGTAGGTCTTCATAATATACTTGTAGTAACTTGATGTAATTATATTTATCATTGTAAAGCCTATTTATAAATGCTTGATTCAAAGGAAAATTTATTTTGAGTCAAAGTCCCATTACAACTTTTAAACAATGTAAATTTGAATTTTTAAAATGATTTTTTTGGCTCCAAAAGTGGCTAGTCGACTTCTCTCCAAGTCAAGTCAGCCTTGGCCAAGAGACACATCCATCCACCCTAGATAAACTAATATATAAAGGAAACTCGAGCTCCTCATTTGAGAAATTCTTTTTTTTCTCAAGAAAGAAACAAACCTTGTATTCAAATGAAGCAACAAAATGGATACATAATATAGATGATGTCATAGATTTGACATATGCGCTAAGTTAGGGAGCTGAGCCACATGCTCACGCACAGGCCCACCACACCTTACAATTGACAAAGCTGAACAATAGATCAAGGGAAATAAGGATAAAGAGTTTCCCTGTTGGTGGAAAGCAAGCACTGAAAATCTGAGCCGTTGATCAGCAACCACATAAATCAATGGCTGTGAGGGATATTGGGCAGCTTAAATGCATTGGGATTACCCACTCAATGAAGGTGGTATTCATTTTTTGTCTGGAGCCATGTGTTACATGGTCAAAGGCATCAGAGGCTTTTCCAAAAATCCACTCATGGTTATGCAGACACTTGATAACCCAGGAAACTATAGCAAAACCATCCTAGTCCCACCACCAACAAGCCTAACCAACCTCAGCCCTAGATCTGCTGTCACCAAATCCAACAGAGGTGAGGTATATCGAGCGAACTAAATGCACTAGAATTATCCACCCGATGAAGGCGGTATTCACGCTTTGTCTGGAGCCACGTGTTACATGTTCAATGGCATTGGAGGCTTTTCTGAAAATCCACTTATGGTAATGCGGACACCAGATAACCTGAGAATTTGTAGCAAAACCGTCACTGTCCCACCACCAACAAGCTCAATCAACTTCATCCTTAGATCTTCTGCCACCGGATCCAACGATTGTAAAGGATATCTGGCTGAAGAGAAGAGTGGGAGAAGCCTGCACGATAAAGGCGATATTCTCGTCCTTCCTAGAGCCATGTGTATCTCCATTTGTTGCATTAGAGGCTTTCCAGTAAAACCACTTTTGGTACCATCAGGCGTCTGATAACTCTAGTAACTACTGTAAAACCACCCTTTTCTAGAGTGAAGCTTTAGAGCCTTTTTCTAGTTCCACGTTCTTACTCCTCTGCCTTCCATTCCTTTGCAAGATCCTAAACATACGCTTCCTATTAGCTGAGCCCTTAACATCCGACATTGGATTTTTGCTGGTTGTTTCCCCTTAGAGTGTTGGTAATGCTCCTTTTCTTTGTGTGCCAGAGTGTTGCAGTCTTTGCGTAGCTGTCCTGTCTGAATGAAATCCCATAAGAGGCACTTTTTTTCTCTTCTGTAGATCACTCCTTCATTGGCTAGCATGTTTGCCACTTTGTTGGCATCTTTGTGCACATGAACAAAGCTCAGAGTTCTTAGTTTTCTGAGGTGAGATTAAAATCGATGAAACACCTAAGAAATTCGCTATTGCCTTCAAACTCTGTCTGGTGCTGAGCCAGTGCTTATTCTTTTGAACGAATTAATCATTAGTTCCAAGTCTGCCTCTATGATTGTGTTGTTTGAATTGTGGTCTATTAGGATTTATAAACCTTGCTCAATGGCCATGAGTTCTGCCATGTTGTTGGTAGCCCTCCCCAAATGACTATGAAAAATGACCTTGATATTTCCCTTTGCATCTCTTATGGCTCCTCCATAACCAACATCCCCTGGGTTCCCTTTTGAGGCTCCATCTATGTTGAGTTTCAGGAAGCCATGGTGGGGGGGGGTTGCTAGAAGACTTTGCTATCTGATTTGTGCTTTTATTTCTTCTTGGTACCTAGAGGACCATAAGGCTGAAGTCCCAACTCTTCAAGGATGTGAGTGTCTCTTGGACCAAGGGTTTTCTTAGGAGGTTGCTTCAGAAAGACATTTACTGTTTCTTTGAGATGTTTTAGAATCTGAGCCACGATTCCTTGAGTTGAGCCCAATTTATTTTTAAAGATCCCATTGTTGCATTCTTTCCACACATCCCATATCAAAACACCTGGGATGAGAGTGCAGGCTACATTGACTATCTCATTATCCAAGAAGTCTTTCCTCCAATTCCTCAAAGTTACAGTAATGTCATTTTCCTTTCTGTTTGTTTGGTTGAAGATAGAGGCTACCCAATTCCATATGGAGGAGGTGAACTCGCAATGGTTGAGAAGGTGATCCATGGTCTCCTCTTGTAGACCACATAATTGGCATTTATAAGGTCCTGCAAAACCTCTTTTTCTAAGATTTTCCCAGGCCAGAATCTTTTCATGATGAACTAGCCACATGAATAGTTTAATTTTCATCCAGTGGGGGTTGTTCCAAAGGTTTTTCCAAGTCTTGTTAGGAATTGGATAGTCAAATCTGGTAATTATTATTTTGGCTTCTTTGAGGTTGAAGTTGTCCTCATTATTTCTGCCCCATATTAGTAGATCATCTGAGGTTGATGTTAAAATTTGCCTCTTTTCCAGGATCTCCTCAAGAACTTTAGCTTGGGCTCTCAAAGGGGACTTTGCACTGCAATTTGGTACCTTCTAGAATCTCCATTTCCCTTCCTCTCTTGACCGATCCCAAAAGTGACTTACCCTTTTTAGGCCTTTATTAAGGGTGTCATTTTTGATGATTTCTAGACTTTCTCTGCATATATTTTGTTCTTGCTACCAGTTGTCCTCCCAGAACTAGGCTAGATTCCCATTTCTTATCTCCCAGAAACTGTGATTCTGAACTAAGGTTCTATTCTCCCAAGCCTTTTTCCAAATATGATAGCCCCTGATGCGTCCTGACATACGAATGTGGTGCTTTTCCTGCCAGTTCATTGCGTACTTTTTTTAGCATAGCTTGGTCCATGGATTATTGGTTTCCTTTAGCCATCTCCACCAAATTCCCCCCCCCCCCCAAGACCTTGCTTAGGGTATCCGAGTCGTGCAGACCTAAACCAGCATGGATTTTGGGTTTGCAGAGCTTATCCCATGCCACTAGGGCCCATTTATTTTTCTCTTCCCCTTTACCCCAAAGAAAGTTTCTTTGAATGTTCCTAATCTACTATAAAACTCCTTTAAGGTCTAGAAGGGCTGACAACATGAAAACTGGAATGGTTTGAAGGAAAGCCTTTGTAAGAACTAGTCTTCCTACTAAATTCAAAGATCTGTTAGTGCAATTGTTGACTTTGTCCTTAAGATTATTTGTAACTGACTCCCATACTTCATTATTTAGAGGTTTGTTAGTGAGAGGCATACCCAGATATTTGAAGGGAAGATTCTCTCTTTGAAAACCAAGAATTCTAGAGAGATGTCTTTGGATGGAAATATCCATATTGAAAAGGAAAAATTTCAATTTTGTGAGGCTCACCTTCGTGCCAGCAGCTTTTGCAAAATCATGCAGGACTTCTTTGAAGGCTTTGGCTTCCTTGATAGTGGAAGTGCCCTGCAACATAATGTCATCCACAAACTGTCAATGAGTTAATGTTTCCCCATACTAAGTGAGTTTTACCCCCTTGATTCTGCCTTCCTCTTTGGCTGATTTGATCATTCTGCCTAATCCTTCCATCATAAGCATGAAGAGGAATGGGGGAAGTGGATCGCCTTGCCTAAGGCCTCTTGAAGGCCTAAAGATTCTAGAAGGTGAGCCGTTGAGAAGGATGGAGCAACTTGCTGTGGTTACCAAGACCATGACCCACTTGATCCAGGTGTAGTCAAAGCCATAGGCTTTAAGGATTTCCTTTATATAGTGCCATCTTAGTTTATCATAGGCTTTTGCTATGTCCAGCTGTAATATCATACCTTCTTGCTTATTGCTCTTGAGGGAATGAACCACATCATGAGCTTGGATGATGTTATTGAGAATTTGTCTGCCTTCCACATATCAAGTTTGTTCCTTTGACACTAGTGACGGAAGTAGAGGTTTAAGTCTGTTAGCAATAAATTTGGAAATTATTTTGTACACCACATTGCATAAAGCTATGGGTCTAAATCTTTCTGGTGTCATGGATTTTTCCTATTTAGGGATTAGTGCTATGAAATATTCATTAATCGCTCTGAGAACTTTTCTTGATTTTCTCGAGTCCTCCACCACATCTAGAATGTCATATTTGACTATTTCCCAACATGTTTTGAAGAAGTCTACACTGAAATCATCCAGGCATGAAGCTTTCCCATTGTGCATCTCTTTGATCACTTCATGCACCTCTTCCTCCATTATTGGCCTATTGAGATTATAGTTATCTTCCCTGGACACCAATTTTGGAATATTCTTTGTGAAGCTCTTAATGAATTGAGATTTGTATGCAACGGTTTCCTCTGCAATGCTTTTGAAATGTTGGACCAGAATAGATTCCATTTCCTTGTGAGTATTTAACTCTTTCCCTTGTGGATCTAGGAGTTTTGTGATCCTATTATGAGCCCTGTGTTTCATTGTAGATCTGTGGAAGAATCTAGTATTCATCTCCCCTTCTTTAATCCATTTTACTCTAGATTTCTATTTCCAGAAGATTTCCTCTTGCTGACATCTATCGTCCCAATCTTGCTGCAAAGAGTTCGCCAGTATCTTCTTTCCTCTATGAATCCTTCCTTGATGAGAATTTGATTAGTTTCTTGTAATTTTATTTCCACTTCTCCCTTGGCTTAAAAAATGTTTCCAAATTCATTTCTGTTCCATTCTTTGAGCCTTTGTTTGATATGTTTGAGTCTCTGATGCAAGAGGAACATTTTTGTGCCCTGGTGGGCATGTCTTCCACCCACCAATTTATAATATCATTCTTGAGTTGGGGTGAGTAAGCCATCAATTTCCTAACCTGAAAAGTCTATTTCTTGGGGTTCCAATAAAAGAAGCTTCCAACTGGATGGGCCAGTGGTATGAGCCACCGAAAGGAAGAGTCCAGGCTGTCATAGAGTAACCTAAGAGAAGGAGATCTTTTGAGATTATGAATCTGTCTAATTTTGAGGCAACTTGGGCAGTACCCACTCTTCTGTTATTCCATGTGAAGGTGCCATTTAATTTTTTTGTACTCACCAGTCTCATGGTGTCTAAGAAGTTCTGAAATGTAAGTGAGTCTTGTCCCAACCTTTTTCTTCTCCCTTGTTTCTCTAATAGGGATCTGATCATATTGAAGTCTCCCCCCAAAATCCAGGGTATAAGTGAGTGTCTCTCTCTTAGCTCCTCCAGAGAGGTGAGTAGTTTTGGTTTGTCTTCTAGTAGTTGAGGACCATAGATATTAGTGATCAAGTAACACTCTTTGTTCTCCAAAGGTTGTATTACCATTGAAAGGTGATTTTTGGATGCTTCTGCATCAATGATTTCAAATTTCTACAGATACCATAGGGTAAGAATTCCCCCTGCTGTGTTGTTTGCTTTGACCTCGAGGTACTTATAGCTATTGTACCATTTGTAGTGAAGTTCCATGATCTTTTCTACTGAGCATTTGATTTCCTGTATGAACACCATGTCTGGTTTTTCTTCTTTTATTCTATTATTGAGATTTCTTTGCTTTCTTTTTCTCCCTAGCCCACTAATGTTCCAGGTTATGAGCTTCATAATGAAATGTTTGTGAAAGAGTAACTGGTATGATCTTTCATCTTACCTGAATTAATTAGGAGTTTCCAACATTTTTATAGGAGCTCAATCTATCTCCTTCTTCCTCTTTTCTTGCCTAGGTTTCTGGTGGAGTATTTTGGTGTAGGTTCCATTTGTTTGACCCCTTTATTCCCCTAGCTATCATAGCTTTGTTTGACTCCCGCAACCTTTGCTTGGGACCTTCTGATGTAAAGTTGTTGCACTCTATCAAACTTCTCTTGTGGCAGAGAATCAATCCCTTTGTTGGTTCCATGTTCTAGGAATTATTCTAGTTCAAGGTTCTTCCTATCAAGAATCTCCTGCAGGTCTTGTTCGTCCTTCCTCCTTCACTTGGGGTCATGTCCTTGTCTCCTCCACATCCTGTAGTGTTTATTGGGTCCTCCTTCATTTCATTGTCCACTTGTGTGATGTCCATGCTGTCCTCTCTTTCCCTCTCTATTGGAATGTTCCCCTGTTCCTTACTCTTTCCATTTCCCCCCCCCTCCTCTTCTAAAATCTCAAAAACTGTTGTGACTTGGTAGTTTGTTCTCACTGGTTTTCTTATGGTGCTTTTTTCCTCCTCCTTTCCCCTTGCCGGTCACTTTGGTGTAACCTTTAGGGTATTTACCAATGTTGCTTTTCAGATCATCCTCTCTTTTGTTGAATGGGAATTCTCTGAAGAGATGCCCATGTTCATGAAATTTGTGGCATCTGAATGGGATGTGTTCATAGTCAACTGCCTATACCCATTCCTCATCATATACTTCCAGGATGACTTCATCTAGGAGTGCTCCAAATAAGTCCATTTATACACATATACAGGCAAAATATGTATATTTACCTCACAAAGTCGCCTCTGATATCTTTAAAAAATGTCCTAATTTATTACCTATAGCTTTTAGGGTTTCCAGAAGCTAGTAATCTAAAGGTAAGGAATATAATCTAATCCATATCAGAACTGATTTGAACATTTCTCACTTTGGAACAAAATTCATCATCCATGGTCGCATATAGAGGCCTGTAGCAGCAAAGAAGTAAGGTCCTCCTTCGAATATTCTGTCTTTATCCTGCAGGTTCGAGAAAACCATGGTAAAAAAACCCTTGGATCCCAGATGTATATTTATTCCTCCTTTTTGTTTGCAGGTGTTTCTTATCCAAGTGTATAGTGCTTTCTCCATGGGCCAAATACCCATAAAATTGCATATGACAACATAGGTGGCCATGTGATCTCTATGCTCCTACAAAGCAGGATCGTTTAGGACCACCTGTGGTTTAATATTAGACTTGGGCTTTCAGGGTTCCATTATAGTTCTACTCTCCAACCTTTGACCACTGTCTCTTTCTTTCTTTTCCTCTCGAATCTCCTCATGGGTGCCTTCCTCCTCATGGGGTTTGTTGCCTTCTGGCTCTTGGGTATTAGAGGTTCTTGTCTCCTTCTCCTTTGTATTTTTTTGCTTGTTCTGAGTTGTCACTTTTCCTTTGTTTGAAACCACGTTACTGTAGGAGGGAGTGGATTTCCCTCCTCTTTGTCCCTCCATGG
The DNA here is from genome assembly GCA_000404065.3 of Pinus taeda. NCBI lineage: Eukaryota > Viridiplantae > Streptophyta > Pinopsida > Pinales > Pinaceae > Pinus > Pinus taeda. Next base: position 28,661 of record APFE031624363.1, on the reverse strand, counting down.
TTACTAGCTCAATTCTATCATCCCCTATTTCAAACCCTAGTCCAAGCTCCCCCTCATTTGGGAAATTCACATTCCTCTCTCAAGACGATTTCTGGGAAAGTGAGAAAAAGGCATGAAGAAAAATAAGGATGAAGAAGAAGGTTGAAATTTCTTTCTCCCATATCTCTCTAACAACTTTCACATGTGAAGGAATCTCTCTCTATGATTAATATTTTTTGGGCAACTGTTATAGGGTGACTAAAATTTTTTTGGGTTACTGGGGAAACTACTACATTGCCTAAATTTTGGGGCAATTGGTATTGTAGGAGGTCCAAATTTATGGAAGAACAGTACCAAGAGCGAAGCGTAGGATCATATTTGGGTGAATTTACTTGGAGGAGAAGATGAGGTTTTACCATAGGTCTTGGTGTGTCTCTCATTGAAAAAGAATACTTTCTCTATTGAAAAGGTTGTTGGGGTTTTCCTTGTAGTGGGTTTTCCCGAGGTAAATCTTGTCTCTCTTCTATGCATTTTGATCTCTACTATAATATTATTCTTCATTTTTTACTTTCTAAAGTATAATTTCCAAATGATTTATCAGAACAAGTTGAAAACAAGATCTACATCAAAATAAATTATCATAATTTTAGAAACATTATGCTAACCATAATTGCACCAGAAACCCAACATGGAATAAGAGCTTCGGTGGCAAAAGGAAGGTACATTGCGATCACTTTTGCAGAAACCCTAGAGAGAGAATTTTATTAAATTCCTTATTATACATTGGTATCTATGGATTCCTCCATGAAATAGAAAAGAAATCTAGAAGGAGAAATAAACTTCAAAGCTTGGAAATTTAGAATAGATTATTCATGCCAAAAATAAAGAGTTGGATATTGTGATAGGAAATACTATTGAACCAACCAGTGTAACTGGAAAAGAGAAGTTCAAGGAAAATGATATTACTAACATGATTATAATAGTTGACTCCATTAGAGATCATATCATTCTGTACATTTCAAAGCATGATACCTCCAAGAAGATGCATGATGTCCTAATAAATCTCTACACTATCAAGAATGTTGGTTAGCCCATGAGCTTGAAGAATGAGCTCCAGAATTCAAACATGACTAATTCCATCACTATGGATTCATACTTTGTAAGGATTTTCCAAACCAGAGATCAAATTTTAGCTATTGGAGAATATATTCCTGATCAAGAACTTGTGACTACAACACTTAATGCTCTTCCTAGATCTTGGGATGCATTTTCAACAGACATAAATATTTGGAAAGAAGCTCCTTCAATTGAGTAATTATGGACATCGTGTGCTCAAGAAGAAGTAATATTGATGATTAGAGATCGTTAAGATGAATAATTTAAAAACCTTGAAGATCGCTTCAAAGACAAGGAAAAGAAGATGTTTGGACCTCAACATAAGAAGTTAGGAAAATGGTCTTATTCATCTAAGAAGAAGAAAGGCTTATCTAATATATAGTTCTATGGTTTTCAAGAATATGGACATGCCAATATAGATTGTCCTAATATGGATAACAAGAAATGAAAAGGGAAACAACATGCTTCCACAAGAGAAGTTAAAGATAATGAAAAGTTGAAGATGCTTAAATGTGAAAAAGATTTCTTTTACTACTCCACCTTGATTGGTTCCTTTGTAGATGATGATGAAATGTGGCTAGTAGACAGTGGACCATCAAGACACATCATCAAAGAGTGTGGGAATATTTTAAGCATGACATAGAAAAAGTTATCGAAAAGGGTTGAGTTGGGAAAAAATAACAACTATGCAGTCAAAGGAGTTGGAAGCGCATCAATAGAGATGGAATATGGTAGTAGAATTCAACACAACAATGTCCTTTATGTACGAGGTTTGAATAAGAATATTGTCTCTGTTTCATTTTTAGAAGATAAAGGAGATAGGTTGCTTTTGTGGATGGAAAAGTACTTGTGTGGTTGAAGGGCTTTAGTATAGATGTTGCTAAGTTTATTGAGATTTGTAATTGAAGACTATATAGACTTGCGATTCAACTAGATCAAGCATTAATACATGATGAAATAGATTGAAGTGAGCTATGGCACTGAAGGTACGAACATCTTCATTTTAGAAAATTGCTTGAATTAAGTGAAATAATATCAGGGGTTCTTAAACTATAGATAAAGAATGATGGTGTATGAAAAGGTTTTTATCTTGGGAAGAACATTAAGAAACCATTTCCAAATAGTGATAGCATATTGAAGGAAGATTTGGAATGTATTGATTCTGATGTTTGTGGTCTATTGATCATGAAATCATGTGGTGGCTCATTGTACTACCTAGAATTTATTGATGACTTCTACTGTAAGACAAGGATATATATATTAAAGAAAAAATATGAAGTATTCATCAAGTTACATGAATTCAAGGTTGAAGTGGAAAACTTGACAAGTAAAAAGATCAAGATATTGGGATCTAAAAATGGAGGAGAATACACCTCAAAGGAGATTGTTGATTTTTGTAAGCAGGCCATGATTAAGGAGCTATTTGTTCCCTATAATCCACAACATAGTGGTGTAGAAAAACTAAAAAACAGATCCATTAAAGAATCTATCAAGGCCATGATGCATGATTTGGAATTTCCATTGTTCTTATGCAGTGAAGCATCACAAACAATTGTGTACATTCAAAATTGAAGCCCTCACCAAGTTTTGGAAGGTATGACTCTTGAAGAATCCTTCTCTAAAAGGAATCCAAAGGTTTGGTACATGAAAATATATGATTTTCCTATACATATTCATGTTCCTAAGGACAAAAGGAACAAGCATGAGCCATTAGGAAAGAAAGGCATATTTATTAGATACATTGAATCCTCAAAAGCCTACAAAATATACCTTCCAGAGAAACATCAGATTGATGTTAATAGAGATTTCACCTTTGATGAGAAAATCAAATATTGGAGGTTTGAGAAAGTCTTCATAGATTCCTTGGAAGAATTTAAACATGATGCCTCAAATGAGGAGCACTCAAATTTTAAAGAATGTACGAGAAGGCTAGAGGGTGTTGGCTTATTGGGGCCTAACCCAGGTTCAGAAATGTTTAGCCAAACAAATCCTAAAAATACCAGCCCTTTCGGAAATAGTCTGCGAAGTGTGGACTGAGGTCTCACCCAAGGTAGTATGGGAGGGTGTTGTATCCAATTTTTCGCACCCTAGGGATGTCTTGATGAGTTCTGGAAGTTCATGAACCGATCCTATGCACTGCGGTACTTCCTCGCAACCATCCATTCAAAGTATCTACCTTTGTGTGGCTTGGAAGACAAGTGCGAATGCAATTTACCTTTTCTGTGCTTAATTATTATTATGGATCTTGAATTAACTTACTAGGGAACAATACTTTTAGTTACTATTTAACATAAACTGACATGTGCACAATTGAACTGTAAACAGATGCATAAACCAGATTATAGAACAAATACACAATATTCCAAAACCAACTTATCTTTATTAATGCCTTTATCCAGTTACAATCCACTTCCTGCCCTGGTAACATAGCTGCAGGGATCTGCGCACACATCTATTGACTCTACCAGGCCTCCGCGCACACAGTTGCAGAGCCTCTATCTCTTACTACAACCCTCGACTCAGACTTACAGACTCAAAGTGACTATCGCTGTTAACAACCCATACACTATAGAACTTCTCCAATGCTTGTTCCCCCAAAAAACTGTCTTCTACACCTGGAGCCTTGCTTTATTTATACATTCTCATGGTCTGCGGACAATGGGCAGGCCAACTGACTTTCTATTATTTTACCTTATTTTCGGGTGGACTACCCTTTGACTTGACTCATTACAACTCACGCTCCACGCACTTAGTGGAGCCTTTACATTACCAATATCCCCAAAATTGTGGGCTTTAAGCCCAAAAACCGTTACGTGGGGGACCTGCTACCCAACAGGCCCCCAACACAAACATCGTGACTCATCTCGAGTCACTTGGCCAGTGTGGCGATCTTCACTCGGAGTCCATCCAACAACCTCTGTGCTTCATGGATGTTAGCCACCCATTCCTCCGCTGCTTGCTGTATCACTTATGCGCAACGTTTTGATGCACTGTTGTTAATGACGTCCTCTTTCCTTTTCACATATGTGCCTTGCATCTGGGTCAACTTGCTTTTGATCATGGCAGTGACCATGAAAACTTCCTCGAGCCAAGGCTAGCTGTGTACTTTAAGCCTTGCTTATTTCTATCATGCGGCATCCACCCATTCTTTCAGATCCTGGACCTCCCTTATCTTGGCCAATTACTGTGTGAGGGTGACCATCTGCGTGGTTCCTCAAACATCGTCATAAGCCTGCTGCAATTCCTGTGCTTCTGTCTCTAATAGCCATAGTGTTGGGTCCTCCTGGAGTGAAGTGAGCGTTAAGAGGGACTGGTCCAACAAGCCAATGCAGTCGTGTACATCATGTTCTATCTCTTTCAACCTCGATTGAATGGCTTGGTGGCACTGCTATCTGACTTCCGGGGGTGTAGTGGACTACACCTTCAATCACAAATCTGTTATTTGCAAGTTTAGCTCCAATTGCACCTCCGCAGCCTCCTCTTGGGTCCTATGTACTCTGGTTACCAGTTGGTGAATTTTTTCTGCTGTGGGGAGTGTTGCTGGTACGACCAACTCTACAATGCTACTATAGGCCTCCTCCACTGCTTGTTCTACTCCCTATTTTTGGGAAACCATGCTATCACACTACAGGCTAAGCTATTCTAAATTTACCTTCTTCTCACTCAAGACTTGGAGAGCGTGGTCCTCCCTAGCCCAAAGCTCAACACTTACCCGATCCTGCAGCTAGTGTAGGGTTTCTCTGGGAAGGATAGCCAAATTCAATCCCCAGCCCCTCGTGTCACCTTCGGCTGCTGCTAAGATGACTCCTTATGGTAACACTAAAGTTTTCGTTGTGCATGTGTGCAACATTTGTTCAACCTTGGTTATACCTTCCACAAGGTGCTGTGTCATCATTCCTGAGGGTCACACCTGTTATGCCTGCAACTACGCTCTGAGCATCCCTAACATAGTTGTCTACTTCGTCATCAACACTGCTAGAGCATCCTTGTCAATAAGGGTTCCTCCCATGGTCCTTGTTGTCTTTGTTCATTTTTGTGTGGAAGGCTACTCCTAGACGTGTAGCCTCTTGAGTTGGGTCACATTTACGGTAAGGTCTGTGCATTCCTGTGTCTCCACCTCCCCCTGTATATCCTGCTCCATGGGCATTGCTTGGCCTTCCTCGTCCTCCTCAGTGGGTGTGGTTATGGTTTGTGTCATTTTCTCTAGTGTTACTACCTCAGCTACTATCTGCTACATGGCTGCTTCCTGTTGCTGATGCTTTCTTTTCACTAGCTTCGCAATGCGCAGCGTCGTCTCCTTCTTCTTCTGTTGTGCCACAATTTTTTCCATTTTTTCCAAGTCCAAGGTGTGCCACTCTAGAGACCATGATGCCATTATTTTGAAGATTTCATCATTTGTGGCAATGAACAATGACTTTTTCCATGCTTAGGCTAGATCCTTGCGTGCCCAGATATATAAATTATGCATATCTGTTTTGAATTCTGCCACACTCTATAAAGTGTTATATACCACCGGGGACAAGCGTGGCCTACGGTTGATCCACATTTGTAAACTCGCCTCTACAAATGTCCAAAATACCTTTATCTCCTAGATCCTTTCCATGTCTATTGTTGCCCAAAGCAAGGTATACCTCATAGCCTCGGGCATGTTCTGCTCCACGGTGGGAAACTGGTCATTTGCTGGCAGCTCCATGGCAACCAATAGGATTGATAAGATCACCCACGTGTAGTGGAAGGTCTTACCATGGTCCTGGGCTTCCCTACAATTCGTAAATAATTCATCACAGAGAAATTGTGCCCAATTGAACTAAACCCCTTTTGCACACTGCTCTGCCAACACGATTACAGATGCTGGCACTTCGTTTGCACGACATTTCCTCATGAGCTTGCTAGTTAGTAGCTGGGTGGCAATGCGCACCCCTCAGTCCTTGATACTTTCTATTACATACCCTTGCTTCCTTTTCTCTAGCTTATATTTGGCCTTCATAGCTTTTGCGTGGCCCAAGTTGCTACTCTTTTTGGTGATGTCTGTGGGATTGCTCACTTTAATGGGTAGTCACGAAATTCAGTGAATTAAGTTGGTCATGATAGGAATCGATTCCTCCAGCCAAAGGTACCCATCATGTACTAGACACAGTAGCTGCCGGATGACAAAAATTGTGATAGGCCTGCGGTGGTAATGGGGTATCCATCGCATATGGAGCCACCCATCCTTCTCCACACCTTGCAACCATTTTTGCTGTACTAATTTTGCTGCAACCAATTATGGGAACTTCTCACTATCCGTGAGGTACCAATCTTGAAATTTTATATTCGGTACCTGTCCCAGTGGTAGGCTGTCAAACCTTATGTCATCCAAAAGAAGTGGGGTTTGGAGTGTACTCTTCGTGGCCTCCAGGTCCTTTGGTATCTTGGCTATCCCTTTCCATGAGGGAATGTAGGAGGGTACCTATATCGCTGAAGGTGCTTGCGAGACATTTTCCACCTCATTGTACTGTGCCTCAATTTGGGCTATCAGGTCTTGCAGATCTTCCTCCTCCTCTATTTTTCAACAATGACAACTTTGCCCTTCTCTACCAGTGATATTTTACTAACTCGTGGGTGTTGTGGTGATACCCAGACCAACACCATTGGATTTTTTTTTTTTCCTGTAGTCGCGGCGTGCATGGGGACTTTGGTACCTTTGGTGCACCTGCTACCTCTCCAGGCTCGTCCTGGATCACCTAGGGTTCTGGGTTAACTTCCATAACTCACATCCTGGTTCTCGACATTGTGTTTATACTGGATTCGGTCGGTCGCATATTCACGGGTGGCAGAGTAGCCTAGGGCTAGCTTCTCTGTTCTAACTCAATTCTCAAACACCCTAGAGTTGCTTTGAAATTATCCCGTGAAATTTTATAGTAACATTCGGATTTGAATTCAGACCTTCCCTCCATTTCTAATTCATTAGTACCTACTTGGCAATAGATATCCCCAAATATAACTCATAATGCATGTCTTAATGGCCCGTCGTCTACTCATTTCTGCATTAAATTAGCCTTCTTCTCATGAAAAGTGTCGTCAACGGTCACCCCCTAGCCCATCCGTGCAATAGTGCATCCCATTAAGCATGACCGCAAGCCTGGTGATAGACAGGCCCTACGTAGAACCTCCTTTCCATGTCAATTTCCTGCAGCCTTGTTTATAGTGCCACACCTTCTTTCAACTGCCTAGAGTGCTGAGATTGTGACTTCTACAGATATTCAGGTGGTCGCACCCCTGGTGCGAGACTGTGTTTTTCCCTCTACCCCGGGCTGCAGGCACCTTTCACATGCCTTTGCGTCTTGTTCCTTTTTGTATTCTACCTTCCCTTGTTTAGTAAGGTGTAGTCACAGCCATGATAGTAGGGTTGCAACTTTTTCTAATACAGTAGGATAGGGCACCCCGGCCAGAGGCATGTGAAGAAGTGTGGTGTATAAAATGTAAAGGCCAAGGTCATGATAAGGATCATTGTCCTGTATTCACAAACTATTTGGCGGGAGGGGGACCAATGCCATTGAGGCCGGAGGCACAAGTAGGGCCAAGTGCGCCCCCTGCACTCTAGTGCGTGATTTTTCAGGTGGGAGGAAAGCACGCAACAGACAACTGTCACCTGTTGCAGAAGTATACCCAGACTCCGCAACAACTGTACTATAATTTTTGTAGATTAGTGGGCCACGATGAATGGACATGTCGGAGCTATGAACTAATGATGGATAGGACCCCATCTTATCGAATGTAGACAGAAATGAGAGACCTAGATCCGGTTACAACAATCACGTAGGGGGGATTTCAAGAGCGAGGTTGAGGACGAGGAGGAATGGGATCCAGACAAGGGAGCAGATAGTTAATTTGCTACAATTTTGGTGGACCCAGGCACTATGCGTGTGACTGTATGAATCTCACTATGATATGTTGTCTGTATTGTTATCAGTTTGATCATGAAGCAGTAGATTGTCCAACATTGATCACGTAGATGCACAAGAAAGGGGTGCTGCAACCTACTCCAACTCAAAATATCCAAATGATGAGGTCTAAACCACGCGAAGAAGACCCCAACATGAATATGGTTCTTAGAAGTGGTGTGAAAACAGGATAAGATAAGGGAAATAAACCCAAGGGTGATACATGGGTTCACGAGGCCCCTATGAAGGAATCTGAGCCTGAATTGGAATGCACGAAGGAAACGGTTATAGAAGCTATGAAGAGCTTCAGGGATTCCTCTACCTTAGGTTGTAAGGATCAACCAGAACTGAGAATGGATCTGTTTATGCTTCCTACCTTTTTAGAGTCATGCATTAAGCTGCTACAAGACAATAAGGCAGTTAAAGGACTCCAAGAGTTGATCACTAGGTGCGCAGGATTAAGGGAACCACACATAGTTCGAAAGATGGGGAAGCATACTATGCACACTGGGAGGGAAATGTAGTTAATGATGCAAATTGGCAAATATGAGATGGATCACGTAGTCCTCAACATGGGTTTGGATGCGAACGTGTTACCAAAATAGACTTGGGAACAAATGGGCCGACCCATGTTATAGTGGTCTCCTATTCAATTACAGATGGTGAACCAACAAAAGATCATGCCCATGGGAATACTACAAGGGATAACAGTGGATATTGAAGGTGTGAGCACACAAACAGACTTTGAGGTAATAGAGATTGTGGATGAAAGTAACCCTTACCCTGCGTTGTTAGGGATAGATTGGGCTACGGATATGAATGGAGTCATCAACTTGAAGAAATGGAAAATGATTTTCGAGAAAAAGTCTTTACGTGTAGTAATGTCACTAGATCTAGCTGAAAGAGTGTGCTACACTAAAATTATGCATGCTGATGACAGTGACGATGAGCTGGACTGCATTTACCAAATAACGGTGCAAGACCTGGATAGGGTAAACCCAACTAAAGACGGGAGAATCTTATGGGAGCACAATAATAACAATATGGGGACAATAGGGGCACAACAATATTAATAAGGGGTACAACTACAATAGTAATGGGGTAATCACTAGTATTATAGGGACCCAACATAGTTGCACATGGATTTGTTGGACTCCCAACCCTGGCTCCTGTATTGGTGTTTCATGCAACCTCATTGCCATTTCCAATACCTCTGCCTAGGTTGAGAGCTTTAATTGTGACAGTGTTGTCCTCAGGTGTGGTGTCAAAGATGCCACAAACCATGTGTGGTGCTGCACATCTGTTAGTGTCATATTAGCCTCACGGATCATATTTTTCATCCTTTGATCCAGATCCCATGGGGTTTCACTTGGAAGCATCGTGATCTCCTTGAATTTGATGATCGACTGTGTCTCTGATTTCAGCTAGCTAAATTCTCTGTTCAATGCAATCTGAATCTTTGCTATTCTGGCTTTCAAGTGATCATTCGAGTGCTTGATATACCATGTCAGTGTGTAATCCTTCAATGCACTTACCAATGTGGCCTTCTTAAGGTTATCCTCCATAATGCCGTGCGCTTCCCATACTGCTCTTACTATGAACCAAAACTGATTTGGCTCTTTGTTTCCTACAAGCAACTTGATTGCACTCCCCATGCTAAACTGCTGGTTTGGTGGAGGCAGTATGGGTGAAGATGGAGGCGAGGAAGGTGACAGGAGTGGTGGTGTTAGCAGGGATGATAACTTTGGAATGTGCTGCTTGATCAAACTAATTGCACTCCTCAGGGAAACCCAAGCATGCTCTTCCTCACTTGCTCACAGAGGTGAAATTAAAGAACTATTTCCTAACCCTTCGATCCCTTTGAAGACCATTCTGCTCCACCTCGTTCCACTAATTAATGTATTCGCATCACCATTTTTTCACATAATGGCATCTTAATCCAAGTATTCAAAGACTTTATTTACTTACCTCGTGGTCCCTTGAGAAAATGTCTTTCTGCTTCGTTGTAGTTGATAGTTGTGTCTATCGCAAATTCAGTGATAAAATTTCCTATTATCTGATCCAGCCAATGGTCAACAACCCGAATGATCTTATCTTTAGATGCCTTTAGCCTCCGCACCAACTCTGGAGTCCACACTATTGGTTGATTGAGCTTGCACCTTCCTTGGTTTTTTGCTAACCTCGCGATCCAATTGTACTGTTCTGAAGAGAAGGCCGCGAAGAAGATCTCCTGGATTTTTGTATATATGAAGCAATCCAACCACCTATTCTCGGATATCTACGGTGTTTTGTTTTCCTGTATTACGAACTCATGTAGCTTCTGATCCAACCAATTTTCAATTTCTTTCTTCATAGGGTTTCAGTGTTCCAATATCATACATCCCTTAGGCAGATCCCAGTCCCAACAACGGAATCATTTGTTGGCTTATTGGGGCCTGACCTAGGTTCAGAAATGTTTAGCCAAACAAATCTTGAAACTACCGGCCCTTTCGCCAACAGTCCGTGGAGCGTGGACTGAGGTCTCACCAAAGGTAGTATGGGAGGGTGTTAGTACTAGGTTTCTACACCCTAGGGATGCCTTGATGAGGTCTGAAAGTTCATGAAGCAATCCTACACACTGCGCTACTTCCTCGCAATCATCTGTTCAGAGTATCTACCTTTGTGTGGCTTGCAAGACGAGTGCGAGTGCAATTTACCTTTTTTGTGCCTAATTATTATTATGGATCTTGAATTAACTTACTAGGGCACAATAATTTTAGTTACTATTTAACAAAAATCGACATGCGTGCAATTGACCTGTAAACAAATGCATAAACCAGATTATAGAACTGATACACAATATTTTAAAACCAACTTATCTTTATTAATGCCTTTATCCAATTACAATCCACTTCCTACCCTCCGCACGCAGCTGCAGGGGTCTGTACACACAGCTGCAGGGGTCTGTACACACAGCTGTGGACTCTACCAGGCCTCCGCGCACACAGATGCGAAGCCTCTATCTCTTATTACAACCCTCGACTCAAACTTACAGACTCAGAGTGACTATCATTGTTAACAACCCATACACTATAGAACTTTTCCAATGTTTGATCCCCCAAAAAACTGTCTTCTACACCTAGTGCCTTGCTTTATTTATACATTCTCATTGTCCACAGACCATGGACAGGCAAACTCACTTTCTATTATTTTACCTTATTTTTCGGTGGACTACCCTTTGACTTGACTTGTTACAACTCATGCTCGGTGCACTTCACAGAGCCTTTACAATACCAATTTCCCCAAAATTGCGGGCTTTAAGCCCAAAAACCATTACATGGGGGACCTATTGCCCAACAAAGGGTTTCAAGATCTAGCAGAAACATTCATAATTCCAAATATCAAGAAGAGACCAGCATGGCTTAGATTCACATTAGAAGAGGCATAAGGACATGCAGATCCTAATGGCACATCTAGAGAAGTAAATAAACCTAAGAGGTTCTCTAACTATACATCCCTCATGAAAAAACTCGTTGATGAAGAACCTTCACAAATGAAGAAGAAACTAGGCTGCTAGTGTGGAAGGAAATGATGAATGAGGAATACTAATCGATCATCAAGAAAAACATCTCAAATATTTTTCCAAGGCATGAGGGGAAGTTAGTAGTGACTTCCAAGTGGATCTATAAGATAAATCATGATGCATATGGTAGTATTGACAAATATAAGGCACAGTTTGTGGCTAGAGGATTCTTCTGGAAAGTGGGATGAGTCTTTAATGAGACTGTTGCTCAAGTTGCTAGGTACACCTCTATTACATCCATCATTTCACTTGTCATTTCTATGGGATGGGAACTACACCAGATGGATGTGAATACTTCTTTCCTCAATGTAGTAATTGAGAAAGAGGTGTACATAGAGCAACCTCAAGGATTTGAGGTATGTGGAAAGGAGTCCCATGTTTCTAGGTTGAAAAAGGATTTATATGGAATCAAGTAATCTCCAAGAGCTTGGAATGATCGTATTGAAAACTATATGATGAAATTGGGATTTACCAAAAGTGAAGCAAATCCATACCTTTACTTTAAGGTTGTGAAGGATGCATCAGTGATCTTATTAATATATGTTGAAAATTTGTTTCTAATAGGTGCCAAGACTCTTATCAATCAATCCAAGAAGCAGTTGGTTTCTAAATTTGATGTGAAGGATCTTGGGTTGATACATTATTGCTTGGAATTAGAAGCATGGAAGAAACTTGGTGAAGTCTTCCTCTGTCAAGGAAAGTATGTAATAGAGATCCTTCAGATATTTGGTATGGTGGATTGAAAATCCATGGTAACTCCTATGGTGAATAATTTGAAGAAGTTAAGAGGGCTTGACTCCATATTGGTAAATCAATATATATACTAGCGGTTGATTTGTATGTTGATGTATTTGGTTAATGCCAGGTCAGGAATTCGCTTTCTTGTGAACACCTTGAACTAGTTCTAGGTAGAACCAAGACACAAGATTTGGATTGTAGCAAATCACATCCCTAAGATATTTGGGTAGTACATTAAAATATAGCTTGAGGTATGTTGCAAACAAGGATGTACAACTTCAGGGATATATAGATGTTGATTGGGAAGGAAGTACTAAAGACATGAAGAGTACCTTGGGAGTATGCTTCATTTTGGGATCTACAATGATATCTTGGATGAGTAGGAAGCAGAGGTTGATTGCACTTAGCATTGTTGAAGAAAAATATATTGCAACCAATGAGGCTTGTATTGAAGAAGTATGGCTCCATATGTTGTTTGCAGGATTGTTTGACAAATAGTTGGAAGCAACAATAATACATTGTGATAATCAAAGTTGTGTGAAGATTTCAAACAACCCTTTGTTACATGAAGTTGAAACATATTGAGATCAAGTACCACTACATTTGTGACATGGTGTATAGGAGAGATATAAGGATTGAGTACATCTCCACCAATGAGTATACATTTGATGTTTTGACAAAGCCATTTCCAAGGGACAAATTCATGTACTTTAGAGACAAGAAATTGCTTGTGGAGATCACCCCTCTAATTGAGAGGGAGTGTTGATTTATATGCAACATGGATGGACATTCTCTAGAAAGGGAGAATGGGTCCATGGGATGCAGGGGGCTCAACATGAATTTTTGAGTGAGTATTTCTTAGAGGAGGACCATGATCACACACCAGAAATGGTGGTAAGAGGTCCTAGACTTTGATCACACACCAAGCATGGTTGAGTGAGGTCCTTTAGCATCTAGACCCTGATCACACACCATAAGGTTGGAGTGAGGTCGTAGACCCTGATCACACACCATAAGGTTGGAGTGAGGTCCTAGACCCTGATCACACATCAAGCAGGGTGTAGTGAGGTCTGGGACATTTATACTTAATCACCAACCATGAAGGGGATGAGTGAGGTTTTGGCCTAGAGTGCTACTAGAAAGGGTAGGTGAGTGCTTGCTAGTTGAGGGTCTCAAAATTTTTGCCTAGTTGGTGGACATGGGATTTTAGGACCAATTACTCTAGAGGAGTGAGTCCTAATATGTTGATGACATTTCCATGGGTTTGGTACCACCCCGGATATGGCCACTAGCGGATGTTGATGATAGATGATGATGTTGCTAATTATAGATAAACTTTTTCTTTAGAGAATTTTGTTCAATTTAATAACATCCATGATAGTGATTATGAATACCCCCTAGTGAAGAAGAAGTGTTGACTTTGTAACTATGGTCAGTGTTCATAATGTACTTGTGGTCACTTTACATAATTATATTTATCATTGTAAAGAATATTTATAAATACTTGAGTCAAAGGAAAATTTATTTTGAGTCAAAGTCCCATTGTGACTTTTAAAAGATGTAAACTTGAATTTTTAAAATGCAAAAATTTGGCTCCAAAAATGACAAGTTAACTTCCCTCCAAGTCAAGTCACCCCTGGCCAAGAGACACATCCTAGAAGGATTATTATATAAAGGCAACTCGGGCTCCTCATTTTGGAAATTCACTTTCCTCTCTCAAGACAGTTTCTAGGTAAGCGAGCGAAGGAAAAGAAGGACAAATAAGGATGAACAAGAAGGCCAAATTTTCCCTCTCCTATCTCTCTTTGGCAACTTTCACATGTGAAGGAATCTCTCTCTCTCTTCGTGATTCAAATTTTCAGGCGAAAATGTTGTGGGGGAGTGGGGGGGGGGGGGGGGGGAGGTTTTACGGGTTATTGGGGAAACTGTTGTGGGGTTGAAACTTTGGGGAGACTTGTATTGAAGGAGGGCCAAAATTTTGGAAGTGAAGGATCAAATGAAAAGTGCAGGATCATATTTTGATGACTTAACTTGGTGGAGAATACGAGGTTTGACCATTAGTTTAGGTGTGCCTCTCATTGAAAAAGAAGAATTTCTCTATTGAAAAGGTTATTGGGTCTTTCCTAGTAGTGTATTTTTGAGGGTAAATATTGTCTCTCTTTTGTTCATTGTGATCTCTACTGTTCTAGTGTTCTTTATTGTTGAATTTCTAAAGTATAATTGTCGAATGATATATTGCAACAAGTTAAAAATAAGATCTCCATCAAAAGTAATTATTAGAATTTTAGAAATATTGTACTAACCCTAATTGCACTAGAAAATCAACACCCTCTTCTTCCTTGGATGGTCTTCAAATTCACTTATCTATTCATTATAGTGTTTTTTCAATCACTTATGGGAATGACTTGTAAAACTAGACTGGTTGTCTTAACATAATGTTTCCTATCTCCTCATTCCTATGGAGTTAAAGGGAATTCCATATATCATTGGAAAGGTCTAGAAATAAACATATCAAAAATATATCATATGCTCCCATTTGAGCTAGGAATTTAGAGTAAAAATTCCTTCAAAGATATGGCAACCAAAATAGGCATAAGAAAATTAGGTATCTGAACAATATTTCCAAAAATATTCATCCTTTAATCTCTATGTTGGTTATTATAGTTTCCAACTATCATTGATATCAACAAAAACAATATTTCCAAAAATCTCCTCCTAAATTTGAGATTCTCGGTCTCCCCCTAATTTTAACATCAATAACAACAAGATATTCAACAAACTACATGATATTATTTCTTGCAATTTTCCACACCCAAGATAGACCATGAAGCCCCAATAGAAGTTCTCACTCAACATTACAAGAAGGAGTCATGAAGGCAATTCTCCTTCATTAATTCAACTCATTTTAACTCTTAAAATATCACTAATCCTAATCTTTGCCCACTATTATGGGTGGTTTACCAATTTCTTTGCACAATAAGCACCCACAGTGGAAAGCCTCTCTCAGGATACCAATGGTGTTAGGATGAAAGTCACTCTATTTCATCCACATAGAAGTCAGTATGAAGTCTTTCAAACTATTGAGCCAAGGCCTATTATAATTAACAATGTGACCATAATGGCTTGCACAACATAAAGAGAGGTCTTTGGTGTGCTCCCCTTTCATGCTTCTAGTACATGAGGAGCACTTGGAAAGAGGAGCCCTTCACTTATTTGAGAGTCCACTGGTACTTTAGTTTAGTGCTTTTGTGCATAAATTAGACAAATTATTTAGTAATCCAATTGCCCCTCTAGCTCAAGAAATAGACTCCACTAATAACCTTTCTCACAAAACTAGTTGGATTTAATCATGCACAAAGTTTTTCTTTAGGCCACATGAGAGCTTCTTCTTGTCCCTTTGACTCTCTTTGTGCTACTATTCTCTTCACTACTCTATATTCCTTTGTACTCCCTTATGAGTGCTTATCTTCCTTCTTTCTTATGTTTCTTCCTTTATGGGATTACATGTCTAGTTAAAAGTCTCCAGGAAAGGAGGGTACATAACTGACACCTTTGGGTAGCTTGGAACCACTTCCCCATTTTTCTCATAACCATGGAAATTTTTTACTACACTTTCCCATTGTATACTTTCTAGGGGAAGTTGACATCACAGAATATTGACCTAGGCAAATAATTCATAGGGAAGGATTAATTCCATAAATCCCTTCTTTTTTTCTTCCCTCCGCATGGCTTCTCATGATCCATATAGAGGATCCACCTCTTCGCCAATTGTTATCAATTATGATTACAATAGTTTTGGATCTCCTATCCCATTTACATACAACTGCATGTGCAGACTTTCTTAATGTAATTAATTGTAATTGCAATATCTATGCAGGGGGGGAATTAAAGGCTAGAATGTTACAATTTTATTCTTGCATCATTTTAATTATTGACAAGTGGTATAAGAGCCAAACAAAGAGCCAAAAGGGAGGAACTATTTGGTGAATAAAGAGTTGTAGTGTTTGGTCAAGCCACTTGGAGATGACATGATATTGATGGTTAAGCACACATATGCAAAGAACCAGGACCAAAGGAAATGTAGACGAAAACTAGATCAATATGTTGTTTGTCAGGAAATGACATGAGGAGAGCACCCAATGTGAAAAGGTGTGCAAAATTCATAAAATGGCAACATAAGTGCAAGGATAACAATAACCTCCCAAAAATTATACTTTGGAGAAGGAAATTTTTAAACTACATGTAAATGGGCCTACGATTCTGAGATCTTGCATGCATAACCCTACCAATAAAGTCTAGAAGTAGACATAGGTTATAGGGAAGGAGAGCATGATGGTTTTTAGGATCAAATTAGAATAATTTCCACTATTAAGTTGAAAGAGATTGTTAGGTAAACATAAAAAAAGTCAAGATTACTATGTCAACAATGGTGGTTTCCAGCATCCACGGGGTCTTGGATAAACGGTGATCGGGTGCTTTGTTAAGGCAATCCTTGATGTGAAGTCACTAGTGTTAGGGTCTTATATTATAGAAATATCAGTTATTTTTTTCTTACTATTAATTTGACATTATTTTTCTAAATATCAGTCTTGGTTTCATGAATGATATGGTCTAGAGGGGTATATTATAAAAAAAGGTCTAGTTTTGGATTAAGTCATTTAAAAAAAAAGAATCAGTCAAAACGGACCTATTTGTCATAATTCAAAGTGTAATGTCATAAAGGATCATGATTTGAAAGGGTAATCATGATGGGTCAATATGTCATCATGGAAGAGACTGGTGGTCATGTCATGAAAAATATGGTCATCATGACTTAGTTATATTGATTTCATGTCAGTTATAAGAGTTAGTTTTGAGAGTAAGTTATGATCAATTGTGTCATGTCATGGTCATCATTGGAAAGATATTCATTACTCATCTCTCACATCAACAAGTGGGCCATCATGATTTAAAAGAAGGATATAGTGACATGAGGAGTTAAAATATGCTTCTAGATCCTCATTTCCCCTCATTTATAATTCATATTGGCTCTAGAGTGGTTTTGGAGGTCAAAGAAGAACGTTGCAGGGTTGGAAAGAGGATTTGTTGCAAAAATCACACACTTGTTAAAGTTGGAAACTGTTGCGAAAGTTGAGGAACCTGCTTCACATCTCAAGAAATCACCAAGTTGGTGGTAATGTGTGATTTGAACCCAACATATCCTGATTTGGAACTTCAGTTGAGTATCATTTATCAACCCCTTGTTTTGTTGTCTCTCTCGAAGAACCCTAGTCATAGGTGTTGTGAAAGTTGCTGCGAATTTGATAATAAAGGGCGATAATGTTTTTGAGGCTTGATTTCAGTTTTGAGGTTGTTTTATAGGTTCATAAGCTTCACAGGGACATTCCAAGAAAACCCATTAGTTTCACTTTGTCAAAGATAGGTTGCAAGTCAACTTGGAATGTTGAACAAGTTGTTGTGAAACTGTCAGAACCATTAGGATTTAATTAAAAATAATTTTTTTGGCATTTTTTTGTGTGTGAGAACATAAAATAGGTTTACAAGGGTGTAAACATCATCAATCATCCATTTTTTCTTAGCCAAAGTCCAAGCATGTGATTAAATCCATGCAAAGACAACTCACTGCAAAAGTGCGACGCACAAACACATTTTCACCATATCTCTTAAAAGTTGTACACATTTTCCATGAAATTTTTATAGTATATGCATGGGGGTGAAATGAATGAACTAAGTTAATTTCAGCGCAAAATTCTTCATGGTTTTCGAGAAAAAAAACTACTATCACTTACAACCATTTTTGGACTTTATCAGGATTAGTGAATCAAATTTTTCTCAATTTTTTTTGTGTAGATGAGTTATGATGATTGTAAATTTTTGTAAAAACATCAGTTCCATTAGACTGACTATTTTGGAGATATTTAAAAAACACAATCGATGCGCAAAGGAGGCAGAGGAGATGCTGTGTTTTTGATAGTTTCACTTCAAAATTGGTTTCTAACCTAAGGGAAATGATTTTTTAAAAAATGAAAGAGGTTTTTTTTCAAATACTAGATAAATTAAAGAAACATATCTCAGATTTTATACATGCATTACGGTTTGAGAATTACATGTGTCAGTTTGAGACCCATTTTTCATAATTTTACCTAGCCATATTTGTTGACAAAGTTTTAGAATTTTTTTAATTCAATTTGGTGGACCTGAAACTTGGCATAATTGATTCCAAGATGATTTGGATGATGAAGTTTAAATATTTTTCTACCCAATGCCATGATTTTATCTCCAGTTAGCATATTTTTGGTTAGTAAAAAACCAAATCCTAGATAGTAAGATATGGATAGATTTTCCAAATATTTTATTCCTAAAGCATTATAACCTCTTCCTATCCTTGGGAAAAGGATGGATTTCAACCCCATTTGAATTAGGAAGAGAATATTGCATATAATTCATGAATCTTAATGCAAAAAGGTTTTGTTGGTCAAATTGGAGAGAAAGAGACCTTGTGTGCATTGTATTTTTTGAATATTTTTGCTATTTAATGAAATACAAAAGGTGATTTGTAGGGATTCCTATGTCAAATCTTAATGGTGTTGTGCTTCTTTCATGTTGTAAGTTTGTCTTATGTTTTCACATACCTTGAATGTATGTATTCATGCTTGGAAGTACCAGTTGTTTAACTCAGAATTCATCTAAAAGGTGCTCTGATTTAGTTTTACCAAGTGATCTATGTTTTCTTCTTAAAGTAACATTCATAATTTATCTGCGGTTTGATACTCTTTGTGTTTTTGATAAATTCTTTCAGATTAATCACATCATGAGTTTTTGGTCAACATTTCAAACCATGTTTGTTTTCTTTCCATTTTTCCTCACACTCACCCTCCTACAACAAATTAATTGAATTACCAATACTGCGTACCTTGCCCTTATGGAAAAACCTTTTCTGTTTTCATCTTATCACTCAGGGAGAAATAATCAATTTGACATGACTCCATGCCCAATGGATATGTCTCCTTTATTATTAGTAAATATTTGAAAATCAGACCTTTTTGAGAACTATACCTAGCGTAATATCCGATTGGTTGAACAACCTAAGTGAGATAGCCCTCTCCAAGGCTAGAAGTGCTAGATTCTAGCATAAAAGTGGTTTTGTGGTTACCTCTGAAATTTCTCTCCTCAGCCTAGGGGAATTACAGACTGCTAACATTCTAGTGTCATTGCTGGGGAATGAAAGGTTCTATCTTCCCCAGAAAAGATCATCAAAGTTTCAGATCTGTTTGCTGATGGTGGAAAACAGTCAGACACATGAAGGTTGTATAATTTACCTGGTGACTTCAATCAAGTTTCAACCTGATCCAAAGACTCCACTTGCATAAAGATACATAAATTAGGGTTTTATTAGTGACTATATTGGCTCAAGATAATGGGGGCTTCATTGACAAAGCAATGCCATATCACATGCATTCATATTGGGGCATAAAGAACGAGGAAAATGTGAAATAATATATTGAGCATATGATAGGGGGTAAACAATTTTTATATGCTATAAAGCAATATGTCTATTATAAGGTATGTTTATACAATACATTGGCCAAATGGAGGAAAAAAACAAGTGGGTTGGAGAAATAGAGATTCATTAGTATTGTGGGGGTATCGAGAGTGGGAAGGAGAAAGAAAAAATTGTGGCAATATTAGGTCCATAGTAGCCTAATATTGAAACCTATGGCCCTAGTGTTGACATGAAATTCATGGTAATGTTAAATTCTTAAAGTAAAAGTGACATTCTCCTTTATCTTTCATTTTCATCTTTATACTTTAAGAATTTAACATTACCATGAATTACTTAAAATTTAACATTACCATGAAATGACTCAAGATATTTGAGAGTGGTTCAGACCTCATTAGATTTCATATGGAGAAAGTAGAATTTTAGATGTCACTCAAAATCTAGCAGACTTACTCGTTTTTCAGGATTTCACGATGGGGGAGTTGCAATGTTTCCATTTGATTTTTTCATGTACTAGGGTATGGAACTCATATTTAATCAAGAGATGCAAGCCCTATATGTACCTTGACATTACTAAAATTAGTTTTCAAACTCCTCTATCATGACCCTACTAAAAATGTACTCGTCACTCAAACAAAATCTTGATTTCATATGCTATTTTTTTTTTGTCTTATGTTAATGCTTATAGTGTCATATTAATGACAAAGATCCTAAGATAGGCAATGATTTTGATGATATGTTGGTATTTGTTGTAGTATGGTTTTTTTGGAGGTTAGAGGCCATCTAAAGCCTATTTGTTGATGTATTTTTGGTTTAGAGATGGATTGCACTCAATGTTATTTTGGTTATGTGTACCTTTACATGCTATATAAAATGATAACTTGTAATTTGTGGACCTATGGTTGATGAATATCATAACTACTAGATGAATGATGTTATATGGTTTAATCCATGTTTGTATTTTTTTATTATCACAAATTCACCATTCTACATGCTTTTGTTGGCATATATGCATCAAAATATATAAAATTATATATTATATAAAATTCACTCCCAAAATCACTCCCAACTTGGGAGCTTTTGAAACTATCACTCCTTGCTCTCGCTGCCACTCCCATTTCCCGCTTCTACTTCGCTTTCCACTTCCACTCTTGCTCCCAAGAAACCTTGATCCATAATAGACATGCATCCAATTAATAATACCTCTATGATCTATGTATAATGTGTGTGTTAATATTTTTTACCTGTTTCTTCGCTAGTGATCATCCTAATGATGAGGCAGTAGAGAAGACAACAATTATGGCACCTTCACCATTTCCTTACATTAGTGATGAACAGGTTGAATGAAAGTGAAGGAGTCAATGATACTGAATATTTCTTGGTAGAGGGCACATGCATGCCACAGGAGAGAGTGAAATAGAATATTGTTTGGAAGAGGGTGCATGCATTTTAAGGGCACGCATGTCATACCTTTAGTTAATTCTAATTTAGATGTTGTTTCAAATTTAGCAATTTCAGTTTTGGATAATTTTTTTCTATTATTAGAGCTTTTATTTTGTTATTTTTATCATGCATGATCTACTCTTAGTAATAGGGTGTAGATCCTTACTCAATTAGAATACTTATGCATGATAAATTCCCATCTTAGGTAGAGGATGCATATCTCAAGGTAGAGATGCATGTTTGCATGCTCTAGTTCATCTCTTGATCGAGACACACTTACTTGACACTCTCACCATGCAACTATGGTGCATAAGGTGATTATATTAGGGTTGTTATTTGACAAAGTCCAACCAAATAGTATTTTTCATGTGTCCATATTCATTGTACTTTCTCTCCTCTTCTTATTATATAAGCTAGATGAAAGGTACGCCATTGTGTTGGTTATCAGGATTTTGTTTTGAACTATTGTAATGTATCTTTTTTCAGTATTCAATCGAAGATAACTGCAATTAAGAGTTCAAATATATGTATTTTCCTTTCAAATTTTCCACAGTATGTGTTTTTGAATCAACCAACTTATATCGACCTCCTTTTTTATTGAAACTTTCAAGTTTTCAGCGACCTAGTATTTAGGTTATTCTTTCTAGGTGCAAAATCTGCTTACCATTGTTAATGAAAATAAAGGGATATAATATAAAGGGGCATAAAAAATGTTAACAGAAAAATGGATACCTACAATATCTAGTGAAATTAGGGAATTTTTAAATTGAGAAGATGTAATGGGTTCATATTGGTAGGGGGTTAAATAAAGTGATTTTTAGAGGTATTTTCCAATATGTAGTCAAATTAGGGTTATTGTTTAGTATGCCACGAACACACGTGATATGTTATAGGTTCATTGAGTGAAGCCCCTGTACTCAAGATGGATAAAAAATGTGCAAGGTATGATCCTATGCATTGTACTCATATTCTAGGTTTTCCAAATCACATGCCTCATGCAAATTCGCAAGCTTATTTGCCAAAATTCCTAGATCCGAAAGGAGATGATGCTGCTCTTCATTTAATTAAATTTCACATGCATGTGCATAAGCTAAAGGTTGATTTTCATGAAGATGTTCATGCTATCCTTGGAGGAAATTCACCATCATGATATGAAAGCTTGTCAAATGCTTGTTTATATTCTCTTAGATATTTTCATGCAATGTTTTATGAGAGATATAAAGAATGTCATCCTTGTTTCTCGTCAAAGACTATTGCACTCATTTTAAAATTTTTATTGAGAATTTAGAGAGTTTTTAGGAAGATGATCAATTAATGGATGAAGAGAAAATAGCGCCTTTGCATGAGAAAATTTTTCATCATCAAGGTCAAAATGTAAAGCTAGTTGCCATGACACTCAATAAAATTCTCAGCATGTAGTAGTTTCTTCCTTAACTATCAAAGAAGTTGATCAGGATATTAATGTAGATGTTCTTGTTTCTTATTTTGTGTTGAATGAACGTGTTCAATAATCTTGTCAGTTTTTAAGTGATTAGGAGGAACAACTAGTAGAATTTAGCAGCCTTGATATACAAGAAAATTTCTAGGAAACAATGCTTTCTTCCTTGATTGAAGACCAATCCAATTTTCATAATGAAAGCCATGTTACATACCATGATTTTAATGATGATTGGAAACAATATTATTAGTTTTTATGTCGCCAAAACAGGTATGAAGATAGTTTTTCAAATTTTCCTTCATGTGATTCCTTTGATGATTTTTTGTCTCATGAAAAATCCTACGAATATCAGATCTCTGAAGTTATTTACATGGAAAATTTAGGTAGTTACTTAGTACTTCTTGGTATCTTATTATATATGCAGGAGGATCATGTGCAAGAAGTTGTTTCTCTTCACTCTTTTGAAATTAAAAATGAACCATCTGCTAATATATTTGTGAATGATTTTGAAACTGAAAACTTGGAACAACTAGCAGTAATATATGAAGCTTCTATTACTGTTTTTGTTCGTAATGAAGAGATGAATTTGCATATTCTTCAAGATTACTTTTCCAACATATTTGAATCATTAGTGAATCTAGATGTTGTGTTATTTATAGAGCATGGGTTTCAGTTTCATCTAGAATTCAAGTTTCCATTATGTATCGCTTTCTGTATGCTTACAAAGGGTGCAAGTAGAATTCTAGTGAGTGGACATCTCCTTGGTTGACTTGACTGGAAATTCTGTATCACTTGAGTGAGAAGGTTATTCAGCAGTTTAGTGTAGATAGAAGTGTGAATAAGCTCAACACTCTGAGCAAATTTTTCAATAGTGTGACAGTTTCTAGTAGTTTGTTTTGGAAGATTGGTACTTTTCAACATTCATTTTTAGTTTGCATAGTGATTCTGGTTTCAATTCATTTGGTTACAGAGTAAATTGGTTACAAATCAAAGAAACAACCAACTTGCAACTTTTCAAGATTAGGAACAACCCAATGGATTAGACTACTAGTCTATGGTGTTATTAGCACATCATAGGGAGGATGCCATCTCCATTGGAGCCTATGTTAGGGTCCTATACTATAGCTATCTCAGTCATTTCTATATTACTATTAATTTGAGGTCATTTTTATAAATCTCAATCTTGGTTTCATGAGTGATATGGTTTAGAGGGTCTATTATCATGTAAAAAAAATATTTAGTCAAAAGGGGTTTATTTGTCATAATTCAAAGTGTAATGTCATAAAGGATCATGATTTAAAAGGGTAATCATGAGGGGTCATTATGTAATCATGGAGGATTCTAGTGGTCATGTCATGAAAAATATGGTTATCATGAGTTAGTTATGTTGATGTCATGTCAGTTACAAGAGTTACTTTTTAGAGTTATTTATGATCAGTTGTGTCATGTCATTGTCATCATTGAAAAGATATCTCTTACTAATCTCTCACATCAACAAGTGGGACATCATGATTTTAGAGAAGGCTCTAGTGGCATGAGGAGTTTAAATCTTCTTGTGGATCCTCATTTCCCCTCATTCATAATTTATCTTGTCTTTGAAGTGGTTTTGGAGGTAAAAGAAGAACGTTGTAGGCTTGGAAAGAGGAGTTTCTGCAAAAATCATAGACTTGCTATGAAAGTTGGAAATTGCTGTGAAAGTTAAGGAACCTGCTATGCATCTCAAGAAATCATCAAGTCAGTGGAAATGTGTTCCTTGAACCCTACATATATGTATTTGGAACTGCAGTTGAGTATCATTGATCAACCCCTTGTTTGGTTGTCTCTCTCAAAAAATCCTAGTCACAGGTGCTGTAAACGTTGCTGCAAATATGATAACAAGGGGAGATAGTGTTTTGGAGGCTTCGTTTAATTTTTGGGTTGTTTAATAAGTTCATAAGATTCACAGGGACATTCCAAGATGACCCATAAGTTTCATTTTGTTAGAGATAGGCTGCAAGAATAAGGAGCTTAGAATGTTGCAGAAGTTGCTACGAAACTGTTAGAAGCATTAGGGTTTAATTAAAAATAATATTTTTGGCATTATTTTTGTGTATGGGAACTTAAAATACATTTACAAGTGTGGAAACATCATCAATCATCCATTTTTTCTTAGCCAAAGTTCAAGCATGTGATTAAAGACGTGCAAAGACAACTTGTTGTGAAAGTGCATTGCACAAAGTATTTTCACCATATCTCTTAAACACTGTAACCATTTTTCCTGAAATATTTACAATAGATGAATGTGGGTGAGTTGAATAAACTCAGTTAATTTCATCCCAAAATGATTCATGGTTTGCAAGAAACAAGCTATTGGCACCTACACCCTTTTTTGGATTTTAGCAAGACCAATGAATCATATTTGTCTCAAAATGTTTTTGTTGATGAGGTATGATGATAGTAACATTCTGTAAAAATTTCAACTCCATCAGATTCACCTTTGAGAGATATTCAAAAAACATAGTCGTTGTGCAAAGGAGATATGGGAGACGCTGCATTTTTGATAATTTAACTTAAAAATCAGGTTGTTACCTAAGGGAGATTTATTTTGAAAAAGTGAAAGAGGGTTTTTTCCAATACTATATAAGTTACAAAAAATTCTCTCATATTTTTAACAGGAGGCATGATTTGGGAATTACATGTGTCATTTTGAGACCTAGTTTTCACAATTTTGCCAAGCCAAATTTGTTGACAAAGTCCTATAATTTTTGAAATTCAACTTGGTGGACCTACAACTTGGAATAATTGATTCCTAACTGATTTAGATGATGAATTTTGAATATTTTTGTATCCAATTCCATTATTTTTTCTTTAGTTAGCATATTTTTTGTTAGTCAAAAACTAAACCCTAGGTAGTAGGATATGGGTAGATTTTCCAAATATTTTATTCCTAAAGCATTGTAACCTCTTCCTATCTTTGGGAAAAGGATGGATTTCAATCCCATTTAAATTAGGAAGATAATATTTTATATAATTCGTGAATCTGAATGTAAAAGGGTTTTGTTGGTTACATTGGAGAGAAAGAGACTTTGTGTGCATTGTGTTTTTTGAATATTTTTGCGAGTGAATGAAAGACAAAATGTGATTTGTTGGAATTCTTGTGTTAGATATTAATGGTGTTGTGCTTCTTTCATGTTGTAAGTTTGTCTTCTGTTTTTTTTTATCTCTTGAATGTATGTCTTCATGCTTGGAAGAACCAGATGTTTAGCTTAGAATTCATCTAAACCATGCTCTGATTTAGGTTTACCATGTGATCTATGTTTTCTTCTTAAAGCAACATTCAAAATTTATCTGCAGTTTTATACTCTTTATGTTGTTTCCATTTTTCCTCACACTCACCCTCCTACAACAAATTAATTCCATCACCAAGAATGCCCACATTTCCCTAGGGAAAAACCTTTTCTCTTTTCATTTTATGACTGGAAAAATAATCAATTTGACATGACTCCATGTCCAATGGATCTGCCACCTTTCTTACCAGCAAACCTTTGAAAGCCATACCTATTGAGAACTATACCTAGCCTAATATCAGATTGCTTGAACAACCTAAGTGAGAGAGCCATATCCAAGGCTAGAAGGGCTATATTCTAGCCTAAAATTGGTTTTGTGGTTACCTTTGAAATTTCTCTCCTGAATCTAGGGAATTATAGAGTGCTAACATTCTCATGCCATTGCCGGGTAACAAAAAGTTTCATCTTCCCCAGAAAATATCATCAAATTTTCAAATCAGATTGTTGATGGTGGACAACATTCAGGCACATGAAGGTTGTCCCACTCACCTAACGACTTCAATCAAGTTTCAACCCGATCCAAAGACTCCACTGGCAGTAGGATCCATAATTTAGGGTTTTACTAGCGACTTTATTGGCTCAATATGGATAAAAAATATGCAAGATATGCTCCTATACATTGTAGAAATTTTGAATAATATAACACTTATTCACAGAGATTATCCTGATTATACACTATTTGTGGAATCATGCATAATACATAACCTCCTCTACGTTGATCATCAACTTTGCGGAGTTAAGAAACAAGCGCATGCGCACATTGAAACATCAATCACACATATCAACACAGTATGTACTGGGGAAAGCATACAGCTAAAAACCCCTCAACTATCTATATATTATATTGATTGAGAACATGTAACAATACATAATACAATACTCCTCGCATCTCCACCTGTTACACACAAACTAGCTCAGATATAAATCAATCACATGTTCAAATCTCCTCCGCTGCTTGCCTGCCTCCACTATGCAATCCTGCATGAGAATAGATGAGAATGGCTGATCCAAACTCATATTTCCCTTTTGTTGCACTACGCAATCCTCATTGGCAATCTCCATCATTGATTGTGCAAATCTCATGCACAACTATAGTCACAACTGACAGCTATCTTACCCTTTCACTCACCTGTAACACTTGTCTCCACCGAACTGTCCATGCACTGAGTTAATTGATGTATTCTTTAGTTGATTTATGAGTTAATAATTAGTTGAATTAATTAATAATTAATTCACACCACTCATCGCTAGTGTATTTGTTAGTTAGACTAAATACAACTAGTTCAACTAGGTCAAACTGAACACAACTCCATCAACTCCTCAATCAACTCCACCAAACTCAATCACTTGAGTTCTAACTGAAGTCCATCATGCAATAGCTCAACTAACCCATAGGAAAAGCATATTTCCTTCTGGCAGTTGCATGTGCCACATCCGTAGCTCAAATTGAAGTGCTGCAAGAGGATAAGATAATGTTTATAGTCCAAATATTATTAAGAGCTAATAATATTCAATTGTTCTATTTTCAGACTAGCAGTCTAAAAATAGACTCTGCCCATATGTCTAAAAATAGAAGTCCATCTATTTTTACCAACATGACCAATCATCCATAAATAGCATCCTGCAACTCATAGACCATGATCCGTATGTCTAAAAATAGACTTTGCACCAAAAATAGCCCGTGGACCCACTTAGTGAAGGCGACTTCTTTTCACTAAGCTCCATCATCTTGTTGCAATTTCAACACTCCATCTCAACAAGATATGGATTATCTGCAACCCATATCCTACCTCTGTGGTATTCGAATTTTCTCCTGGTGAGCACCTTCATCAAGATATCAACATCCCGATCCTCTGTGGAAATATATGAAAGTAACACGATTCTCCGCTACACACAATCTCTGATATGATGGTACCTAATGTCATCCGTTGGACTCCCTACCCAATCTGCATCTGTGAAGCCACATAACTTCACCTCATACTCCTGTCTATACCACAATCCATACCCTGATGTGTACCAAGCACAAGGTGCTTGTTTCAACCCATACAACGCTCTCTTGAGCCTGCACACATGCGACTCGCTGTTGAAGATCTTGAAACCTTCAGGTTGCTCTATGTACACCTCCTCCTCAATGAATCCATTGAGGAACACATTCTTCACATCCATCTTATGGATGTGCCACCCCATCTGCACTGAGAGAGAAAGAATCATCCGTATGGAAGAATACCTTGCGACAGGTGCAAAGGTCTCCTCATAATTGATCCCCTCTATCTATGAGAAGCCTCAGGCAACAAACCTTGCCTTGTACTTCTCCACACTCCTGTCAGCTGCCTGCTTCACTTTGTAGATCCATCTAGAACCCACCATTGATTTCCCCTCTGGCATTGGGACAATCTCCCATGCACTGTTTCTGACAATCGAATCATACTCTTCCACCATGGCATCTACCCATGCGGGATCCTCCACAGCTTCCTCGAAAGAGGATGACTCAGTCATGACACATTTTCTCACAAGAGCTATGTACCCAGTGTACCGATCAGGTGACTATCTCTGTCTGCGCTGTGCTGTAGGTGGTCCTACAACCTTCTCTGCATCTTGAGCCAGTCGCTCAGCTTCTGTAGTGCGCTTTCGCCCT
>APFE031624353.1:6187-19638 GCA_000404065.3 Pinus taeda | reverse complement strand
AGTTAACAATGGACATAGCTTACGTGATTCACCGTTTTTGCTCCCCAGGACCCCTCAACTGTCACAAAATCGATTTTACTGTCGAGATCTCGATCAAACAAACTTCATTATGCCCAGATATGCAGAGATACTTGCATATCAACACTGTTGTGAAGGTTGGACGTTTGCAACAAACAAACCAGCACAAAGTCACAGAGTTGGATAGGAGAATACCAGATCTAGGTACACAAGGCACAGAACTAATAGGCTCTAAAGTTAATAAGGACAAATGCCCTCTGATCCAGGATTTCGGCACCATTTTTCGCTCTCCTAAGCCAAATCTGGATCATCCGCAGAGAGTTAGCTCAAATGGGGTGGTCCCTGTTTCAATCCGCTCCAACAATCGCTCCAAACAGAGCTCTGCGCCAAATAGGACATCTGAAGCAGAACAAACTCTCGACCATAGGCTCCCAGCATCTAGTAAATCCATTTCGCTTTCAAATCTTTCTAAAACCCCTGCCAGGAAATCTTTATTAGTTTGGGTGAATATAACAGACGGAGTGATGCAACTGAAGCATAACATCACACAAAATATTAGATACCCTGCTTATATGCAAAACCTGATCCATGGGGGCAAAGCATTACAGGATAACCGGTTCTTGACGGATTATAACATCCTATCAGCATCCTCCATAACCCTCAACCTGCAACTAAGAGGCTGTGCTGCGGCCTCCAGTAAATTGAAAAGTGCAGGAGGAGGTTTTTGGAGCAGTACATATAAAAGCACAAAATCAAAACAGAAGCATATTAATGGAGGACTCTCCTTCAAGAACATTCTACAGGGAAAAAACGCAACTACAAAACCAACAAACCAAGTAGGTACTACTCCTAGTCCATACATAGTGGAGCAACTGAACTACATTCCAGAAAAGCCTAACTTTTCTCTTCATATGTATACTAGGTTGTTTTTTGTATGTAGTAATTATCATCAGTCATGGACTTGATGATGCAATGCTTCTTAGTAGCTGCAACATGTAATTTTATTTTCATTAATAAAATTACGACTTTTTCCTTGGAAAAAAAAATGCTCTACCTCATGAGCATGATCAAAAGAAAAGGATCTCCTTCTTTGGAAGGATGCATTAAGGCATGGATCACATATTAACTAAGAAGAAAACACAATAGGTCCTTATATAGAATATGAGGTGGTTGAGAAAAACAAACTATGGATGGAATTTCCTGGGATGCAATATGTGAAAAAAGTAAGGAGAGATCGTGAAAGATGCAAGTATGGTCACATAGAAAAGGAAATCAACATCTAATGAACTAGAAGAATTGACCGTGACATCTACAAGGAAAAGTATGAAGACTCTCATGAAGTCTGGAAAAGGAGACCCTTAGACATTGTATATCTTGGAGATGTATCAATATGTATGCAGGATGTTGATACAAACAAGGAGATGTCATGATGAAAGACCATTTTTATTTTTGAACAATATCTAGAAGGACTAATATAGGGCTACCAAAGAAAGGTGTGTTTTTCACCAACAACTGATACTCATGTGGAAGGATGGAAGATCCCGAAGGAAACATGATGTGAAGAAGGTAGCTAGGTATGAAGGAAGGCCAGATATCAACTAATGGATCACTGTCCAATGAAGGGAAGGATGACATGACTGACATGATCCATAAATGAAAGTGATGGATGGTTTGTGCTTACGAAGAAGTCCCAAAGATGAAGGCTCCATAACAAAGAAGAGTAAATTCATGACATCGAAAAAAGGAGCCCTTCAAGCAGTTGATTGTCCCATGATCTCCACCTAGAAAGTTGCTAGAAGTAAGTCCCTGGTTAAGAGGAAGCTTGGTCAAGTCCCTGGTTAAGAGGGAGCTCGGGTACATTCCTTTTATAGTAATGGATGAATTCCTTCATTGGAATGGGTATATCCTCCCTAGTTGAGAGGGAGAGGTAGACACATCATTTTGTCTTCACTTGGGAAGAAACAATGGAGGATTGGGTAAGCATCTGGCATCCGATACTTTTTGACGATGTGGTAGGGCATCCAAGGTAATAGTAGTCGTAGAGGACTGATATTCCTTGAGGACTGGGAATCCAAGATAAGAATAGTATTGGTTGAACATACTCTGGGAGAACCCAAGTGGGGTATGTTCCAAGAGAGACAATGATGAGGGTGTCTATAAATCATTGATCTTGCCAACATTGTGCTCTGATCTTGTGGAGAGATAGAGTTGTTAGTCAAGGCCTTGCTATGTGACAATGATGGATGATATGATGCTATACAGATGGGTTACCATGCTGACTCTACTTATGAGAATTCTTCAAATTGATAATGTCCAAGTACCATGAACGGATTATGAATACCTCCCTAGTTAAGAGGGAGTGTTGAAATATGTAACTAGGTTCGGTCTTCATAATAACATGTGTAATCATGATTTTATGTATTTAATGTAATGAGAAAAATAAGTTTATTATTATTAATCTTGAGGCATGGATTTCATGCTCAAGGAAAATTTATTTTTAAGTCAAGCTCCCATTGTGAGCTCTTAGTATTGGTCATTGAGTCATAAATTCAATTGAGTCATTGTCATGTATTGAAGACCTATTCGGGTGTGTTACATGTTGTAAAAGAGAATTTATTTGAGTCATTATAAGAGTCAAAAGACCCTCCAAGACCTTGTCACAAGTGCACAATCAAGTCGGTCCTCAGAAGTAGCCAGTTGATTTATCAAAATAACAAGTCGGCTTATTTGCATGGAGAGATCACTATATAAAGGAGTACTCGGCCTCACTTGGAGAGACACATATCAAGCATCTGAAAAGGAGAAGGAAGTGTGAGGAAAGGGGAGAAAGGAGCCTCTCATCTAGCGAAGGGAAAGAGAAGAAGATCAAAGTATTTTGGGAATTATTTTTGGGTCATCTCCCTCACATGTGCAACTGCAACTAGGGTTTCTACAATTAGGTATTGTAGACCTCAAGGAAACTGAGATCTAGTCCAAGTAAAGGGTATATTTGCTAGCCAAGATCACAAGAAGAAGTATTCAAGACAAGCCAATCAAATCTGCCCCAATCAGCTCACACGTGTGGGATCTTTGTAATTGCAGGTAGGCCAAAAATTACAGGTCTGTGAAAAGCGGCCAAAATTCCAGAGAAGCCAAATCAAAAGGTACAGAAGTTGGTTTGACTAGCGTTGACTTGAAGCAGAAGAAGAGCTATTCAAGGAAGCCTTATGACCTAGTCTTGGAGAGGTGCTTAGGTCAAGGGTCTTGGTCTTGGAATTCATCAATTGAAGATTATATAAGAAGAAGAATTCGATAGGTTTTCCTCTCAAGATTGGAGAGGTTTTGGCCCTAGCTGATCGCCTACATCTTGTGTCCTTCGTCTCATGATTATTTATGAATTGTTAGTTCTTTGATGATAGAGAACATTAATATAATCAAGTGAAACAAAGAAGCTAATAAAGTTAAGTAAAATTGCATCACAAGCAGTTATCATTGAATGAGAAATCACCTACTCTCACTGCCCTAGATTTCTCAACACATTTAACCCCTTGTGGGGGCTAGAACCATCATGCATGAAAAAGGTGTATCACTCTTCAGATGAACAAGTATACTAAGATAACACCATAATGAGGTCGTGTTATGTAAAAAACTATTTATTGTAATTAAATGAAAGGGCACGATCAGAAGATCCTGCCCTTTCCCGAAAAGGTGCCCGTGGCGATATATAAACCAAGGACCTTCATTGTAAAAGGCATCATTCAAGTATTCATAATATATATAAATATGTGTTTCTGTAAAAAGTAAAAACTAAGCTTTTACATTCCAGGTTGCATTATGCATAACACCAAATCTGTATCAAGAGGGTGATCCATCAACCAAAGGCCTGCAAATGTAAGAGAATCACCAACCATAAGCCATCAAGCATGATCACGCAAGAAGAAGTGATTCCTCCCCAACCCAAAACACCAACTTAAGCAAGAATTATCGTCTCCAAGCAAAGAAATATAGTGTGTACCCCAAATCCATGAAAAACCTCGAAGGTAGCAACAAAATCCATTAATGTGATTGAAAATCACAATATGTAACCCCATACGATATGAGATCTAAGAGGGCTAACCTACAATAGTACATTCATGAGAACAGAAAATAAATGACAAGTTGGCCAAGCATCTAAACAGAGATTGAAAGATGGGATTCACAATCACTTTGGCTTAAATAGTTGCTTTAGTTTTTCTCCCATTGCCAAAAATGGCAACGTATAGAATTATCTGCAAGATCCTGTCTGTTATAAAATCAATCCAGGAAACTAACCTTCTAAGAGATCAACTTACACATACAACAACAAAAAGATGACATGGTGAGGAAGATGTACAGCTCCTGACTGTCAACTCTTCAAGCTACTAGTATGTATAGAATGGGCTACACTTCAACAACAAATTATGAGCCTTTGATATCCAAGAAATATCTTAACAATCTGAGTTTCCATAGAATGGAAAATACGATTGAGGAGTTTCTCAAGAGAAAATGGAAATTGGCCACAACATCTACTTTAGAAATGTTTCCATTTATTAAAATAACAAAGAAGTGTCCTTTCTCAATGGTATAAAACTCGCATAATATTAAATGCCACACATAATGGTCTATTATCCCTTTCGAGTCATTATTCATAAAGTTATGCCTTCATTGTATAGGGTAAACCAAAATGACTTTGCCTCCTATAACATTCTAGGGCAAGTTAGTTGCCAATGTCTTTGCCAAACTAATGTCATCTTCTCATAATTACATTGTTTTTTCTAGTAGTTAAGCCCTTTCCGCTTGGCTGGAGAGGGGATAAAACTCCACGTGTGATCTAATTAACACACAAGACTACCTTTGGATAAGACACATAACTGAGGGATACTGGGTTGTCATCATTCTTAAAGTTTCCATGGGAATCAAAACAGAGAAGAACGGATTGAGTGGACCCTTCAAGCAATATTGTCTTGATAGGAGTTAATGGTGATGGTAAACATTGATAGGAATTTTACTCTTAGTCATGATAAGACTATATGATATGAACGACACAGCAGAAAGCGTCGATGGGAGATCCTGGGGTTCGATGCCGCGACCGATGGCAGCACGCATCCATTGTTGCCCGCCTGCACCTGCCCCCGTAACTTGCAAACAACCCCAGCTCCCTCAGCATTACCTTGCTCTGGTTAATTGTTTGACCGTCTCTAGCTGTTGCGGTATCCCTCTACCTCTCAGGTTTTCAGTTTTTCCCGGTTACTAACCTCCACAGTTTTTTGTAGTGTTTCTGTCCTCTTCTGGCAGCTATCATAACACTTCCCAACAGTTAGGGATGAGCTAGGTGACTTTCCGGATCCTTCGGAGGATGTGCCCATATGGACACCCACCAGGACCAGCGCTGCCGGTTTTTTCCCATTCATGTTCGACCTCACCGACGAGATAGAACCTCTCCCACCGTTATCTCGCCCTTGCATTTCGTCAGTTTCTCTCCCTGAAGATGCGGCCTCCCCCCCCTGAGTTCATCTCATAACCTCTCTCGCTTCGCTCCCTGGCTCTTATCATCCCTCCGCCTAAGCCTGACTGCCCGACCCTCGGTACCTTTTCTACTCATAACCTTCCTCCAACGGTGACTAGCCCTATTCCCTCTGATTTCCTCCAGGGCTCAGTGGTCCTTGGTCCGGTCCCTTCTGCTCCGTTGACCTCCTCGGCTCCCTCTCGAGGGCATTTCATAGGCATTGGACCAATTTCTGGCATTTTTGCAAACATTCCGCAGGAGGTGACTGAAAACCCTAGCGTTTCTCCATCACGGGGACGTTCACATCCCTCCTCGACTCTAGAAGCGTCGGTTGCTGGGGGTTATGGGCTTTCGAGAAAGAAAAGGGGTCCAAAGCTTCAAGCCTGTGTAGCACCCCTCAACTTTGTAGAAGATATTAAATTATTGGACGCCATGGACATAGCAAGGAAGGTCTTAGTTGGTCGGGTGCGTGGCAGACACTACAGTGTGGCAAAATTACAGCAATGGATCTCGGAGGTTTGGGGCGAAAACCTGAAGGATATCCCAAAGGTCCAAACCCCAGTCAAAGGATGGTTTGCTTTGCATTTCAGCTGTTTGGAGCACACCAACTGGGTGTTATTCACGGTTTGGCACCTTGACCTGGCTCTGGTTCTCCTCAGAAGATGGACTCCCCTTTTTGACCCAACGCGGGAGAGGGTCGATGCAGGTCCTATATGGGTACGTTTCTCGGCTTACCCTTGCATTTCTAGACGGAAGATGTCTTCAAGCGCATTGGAAATGCCCTTGGTGTCTACCTCACATTTGACGACTCACACCAGACTTCGAGGAAATTGGCATATGTCAGGATATTGGTTTATATGGACCTTTCAGAGGGCTTGCTCGAGTTCATAGACATCCGTTGAAGGAACCACACCAGAAGACAATTTCTAGACTATGAGGGTATCCCATTTTGATGTCGAAGGTGCCATAAGGTTAGGCATCTCTATAAAGACTGCCCCCTACTAGGCAAAAAGAAAAATCAGGCCTCGTCTCTGGATATCGCCTCCCACCCGCATTCTCAACAGGACGCTCAGCCTAGGAGACAGGCTCCTATGGCCCCACAAGACCCGGCTGCTTCTGAGATCCTGGCCAGCCAGCAGAAGAGACAGCGGCTCCTCCACAGCCGAAGAAGCGAGGGCAGCCTCCCAACCGTTCTCAGTCGCCTCCTCCGTCTCAACCTCAGTCGCCATCCGAGGGCCTATCCTCGTCGGGTATGATTACTCCCTCCATCCCTGTTTCCTCTTGTTGCTCATCTCATTTTGATTTGCATTTTATCTAGTTCTTTCTCTGAACTACATGTCACGAACCCTTCATTTGATCATCTGGATCAGGGTTTGGATTCCGCCCCCCCTTTCATTGCTCCACTCACCTGCCCGATTTCATCCGCCCCCATTTTCTCACCTGCACCCTCCTCGACTTCTCCCTCTCACCTCCCATCCACTACTCCTTCCCACAAAGTCCCCCCACCTGGGAGATACTTGACTCGCTCGAAAACTAAGAGACAAGCCCAGGATCATATTGGGCTTGAGATACTCCACTCTCCCCCCCCCCCTCAAACCCCACAGGGGTCGACCTTCCAATCTTTCTAAAGCCCAAGGCACAACTGAAGATGAGATTGATTTGGGGGTTCAAGCTACCATCCCATGGAGGCTTAGAGCCAAAGAATCCCAGCCTGCCCCTCCTCCATGAAGTTTTTCTCTTACAATTGTAGAGGGTTGGCTAGGTCGTATAAAAAACTACTTCTTCGTCGTCTGTTAAAAAATGTTCTGCTTGATATTATCTTTCTACAAGAAACCCTAGGACCTGTTTTAGACATTTCACAGTCCCTCCAAAACATGCTTCCTGGTTGGATCTTTATTGGACTTGATGCGCATGGGAGGTTGGGAGGCTTAGCTTTGGGCTATAACTCCCATACCATAAAAATGCTCAATTGCTGGAGTGGTCTGGGACATCTTGGAGCAAACATCAGATCTGCAGACCTGGGGATGAATTTTCGGATATTAAATGTCTACGGCCCATGCTAGAACAAACCAGCTTTTTGGCAGAACCTCCTAAGTTCTGATTCATTTTTGTCTGAACACCTGATCCTAGGTGGGGACCTTAATTTTTCCATCGGACATTCTGAATCCTGGGGACACAGGGCACAGCGAGACTCCCTTTCGAATTACTTTTTATCTGAATTGGACGCTCACCATCTGATTGATATCCCCTCTGCAAAACCCCAAGCAACTTGGAGGAACAACAAGATTGGGGAAGACAATCTGGCCCGCACACTTGACCGCTTCCTTGTCAAAGAAAAGGTATTGGACTTGGGTCTACAAATCAGACATTGGGTAGGTTCTAGTGGGATCTCTGATCACCTACCCATTTACCTGGAAATCGAAGGTGGGCAAGCAAAACCTAAAGGACCCTTCAAGTTCTGTTCTGTCTGGCTCAAGGATGATTCATATAAAAGTTTGGTCACTGATTTCTGGAAAGCAAAACCCGCTGGGAGAAGAGAAGACAGTACTAGAAGATTTATACAAAATCTTACAAACCTTAAGAGGATGTCCAAACTTTGGGCACATAACAAAAGAATACAGGAGGAACAAACTCTTTGTAGGATTGAATCTGAAATTGCTACATTTGAAAATGATCTTGGAGGAATATACACCTCAGAAGATCATAAGGAAAGGATGGTTTCTCATTATGCTGAAAGGGCAAAAATACTCGAGGATAAGGAAGAAACCTGGCGCCTAAGAAGCAGAGCCATCTGGATGCTTGAAGGGGATGAAAACACTAAATTCTATCACAAATTTGCCAATGGAAGAAAGGCAAACAACACCATTTGGCAGCTATAGAATGAGCAAGGGCAGATTGTTAATTCATTCCCGCAACTTGCTGAACTTGCCTCCTCTCACCTCAAAAGTACATACCGAGCCCCAGGGAGATAAACTTAGCAGAGATTATCAAGGTTGCACAACTCTTTCCAAGATTTGTGGATCTTGTGGAAGGAGATGAATTGATAAAGGCAGTCTCTCTAGAGGAATTGGAACACACCTTAAAGTGGTTCAAAAAGGATAAGAGTCTGAGGCGCGATGGCTGGTCGATTGAATTCTACTTGACCTTCTTCAACATCATTGGGGAAGACCTGCTCAGAATTGTCGAGGACTCGAGGATCAGGGGATTTCTTGAAACCTCAATCACCTCAACCTTCGTTGCACTCATACCGAAGAAAGACAACCCAAACTCATTTGAGGACTTTCGTCCCATATCTCTCTGCAACTACATATATAAGATCATTGCAAACAAGATGAAACCTATTCTTTCTAATCATATCTCTCCGGAGCAATTCGCTTTCCTACAAGACAGATAGATCCATGACGCTGTAGGCACCGCTCAGGGAGTAATTCATACTCTACACTCAAGGCAAGGCAAAGGTATGATTATGAAGGTTGATTTATGAAAAGCATTCGACAGAGTAAATTGGCTTTATATTAGAATGTTGTTAACCCATTTAAGTTTCCCTTACTTATTCATCAAATGGATCATGAGTTGCATTACTAATATCCCTTTCAATGTTCTCGTGAATGGAAGTGCATCTCCCTTTTTTACCTCTGAAAGGGGGTTGAGACAGGGATGTCCCCTCTCGCCATTGCTCTTCTTGCTCGTTATGGAAGGTCTCAGCAATCTCATCAAAGAAGAGCATCAAAGGGGCAGATTAAAGGGTATAAAGATAACAGAAGGTTGCATCCTGACTCATCTCCTCTTCGTAGATGATATCCTGGTTTTCATCAATGGCAGTATTGGGGGCATTAGTATCATCAAAGCAAATTTCACCCTTTTCCAAGAGGCAACAGGTATGATCATAAATGATAGCAAGTCCACATTAACAATAGTTGAATGTACTCCGCATGAGATCTATTTTGCACTACAAAGTTTCCACTTCACTCAGCTGCAATTAGCTGATGGTTTAAAATATCTGGGGTACAAGTTGAAGCCACTTGGATACAAAATTGCTGACTGGACTTGGCTCATCTCCAAGATGGAGAAATGACTTAACACCTGGTACCTCAAATATCTTTCGCGGGCAGGACGACTCACTCTAATCAAAAGTGTCCTAGAGGCCACTCCTGTATATTGGATGTCCCTGGCTTGGATACCCAGAGGCATTCTCAATAGAATACAAGCCCTCTGTTACAGGTTTCTTTGGCAAGGGAACAAATAGGGCAGGATTTTTGCTTGGGTCAGGTGGGAGGCCCTTAACCTACCAAAAAAATGGGGAGGTTGGGGCCTAAAAAAGTTAGAATATTTCTCATTAGCACTTGCCGCAAAACTTGGCTGGAAACTAGTATCAGCAGACAGCCTTTGGATGAGGGTCACATATGCCAAATATATCGCTCCAATGCACATCATGGACTGGATTAGAAGAACCCACCTAAGTACCTCAGGCATCTCTATTATCTGGAAGGCTATTCTAAAGGCTTTGAACCCGATCAGGGATGGCCTCACCTGGAGAATTCGATCTGAGCACACAGTGCGCATTGGCCTTGATCAGTGGGTGGGATGTGGGGACATGCACCGCCTACCCAGGGATCTCACACAGTATCTCCAGCAACAAAACATCTCTTATATAGCACAAATTGCAGACCCAAAGAATTCCTCCTTCCTTCAACAAGCCTAGAAATCTGCACATCAGTTAAACATTCCTCCTAATTGGACACAACACTGGGAGGAATACACTCAAGCCCTCACTGAAGCCCACATCCGTATCCTTGATGGTGATGATGAGATTATATGGGCTCTTTCAAAAAATGGCAGGTACACAACAAAAGATGGATATCTGACATTGTTGGCACCAAGGAAGCCTTTGTTGCTTGTTGACTGGTGGTGACATCTTTGGAAACTCAAGGCTCCCCCCAGAACTAGACTCTTAATGTGGACCATCCTCCGGAACAAAATCCCTACTGGTGAAAACCTCCTCAAACGAGCACATTATGGTCCCCATTGGTGCAGCTTCTGCAAGCAGGAAAAAGAGTCCACTTCTCACCTTTTTTTAGAATGTACAGCAATTTGTAACCTGTGGAAACTTATCCTAAAGCCCATTGCACCCTCTGCAATCTGCGCTAGAAATTCTATACTTGCAGCTTGGCAATCCTGGTTTTACACTTCCTCATCTCAAAAGCTTTAGAACTTGCCCCCTCTGATCTGCTGGAAAATATGGATTGCTAGGAACCGCATTATTTTTCAGGACACAGCGCCGAACTGGGTTGTGCTAGTGACTAAAGTCATGGCTGATTTCTCCCTCATTCCGGATGATCCTCCCCTCCATAATCCGCGCAATCCCTCTCCTATTCAAATAAACTACAGCAAACCTTGGTCTTTTTTTGACGGTGCAGCACAAGAGAAAGGCTGTGAAGGGGGGGCTATACTTCACATTTCCCATCATCATTCTTATAGCATGCTCATAGGATTCCACAGATGCACAAACAATTCCGCTGAGCTCCTTGCCGCTAAACATCTCATACATTTCGCCTTGGAGAAAAACTGCACAGACCTACAACTATTTGGGGACTCTAAAATTATTTGTGACTAGATGAACAGGAAATCTAGATGTTCTTCATATGCATTAATGCACATCTTGGAAGAGACATTGAGATTGATCTCATCTTTTGACACATTTACTTGCTCACATATTTACAGCAGAACGGAGTTGCCGACAACCTATCCAAAGAGGCTGTGATCGGGGAGCCGGGCATCTGGTTGATAAGAGAACAGAATGGGGAAGCTTTCTACCAATATTATCATTGGCCTTTTATGGAACGACATGTATAATTCATGATATTATTCTAGTTATGTTTTGATCAGGCACAAGCCTTTTTTGATTCTATATATTGTCACTGAACACGATAACAGTCTGTTTATCATATGGCTCATAGTTTTGTGTTTATTATTGTTGCCCCCTGAGTGGATCAAAGGCAACAATAGTGTTTATACAAGATATGATCATGCACCGCATATGCACCAGCATCTACAGAATGTAATTTCCTCTTTTTAATGAAATTACGATTTTTCCTTATGGGAAAAAAAACTGAGGGGTACTGAATGCATCAAAAACCACCCAGGGCTTGGAACTGGCCTCAACAGCCTTGTTTCAAAGACCATGTTGTTAGCACAGGAAGCAAAACTGCTGGGTTTAGAAGAAAGGTCATCACTGCCACAGTACTCCAACATGCTGCTATACCACAGTCCAACAGACCTATGATAATTGAATTATTAACTTGTGGCTTATACATCAAATTTGGGTGACCAAGAGGCCTCTCTCTGACATCCAAGATGTCAAACTTAGCTCGATTTAATTGACTGATCCTACTTCATTTTCAATCATAGAAACTTATAGATGAGAAAACGTACCTGCACAACTATTCCCCCTTCAGAGCCACCTTCTTCTTTAATGATGTTGAATATTTTCTCAAATGCACCCTCAAACACAACAATTTTTTGTATCTCCTGTAAAGTAAGCAACGAAAGATTTAAAACTATACTGCAAAATATTAGACATGGCCCTTGGCTATAATCCCTATATATACCAGCATCCTCCAAAACTGAAAAGAAGCTGACAAAAAAAAGGTAGCGTCATATTTTCAAATGTTGATAACTTACATACCTCAGCTTCACGAGTTAGGTATGTCAGAAGTAACAAGGCTTCATTCCTTATAACCTATTTAAAAACATCTCAAATTATCTCCTGGAAACGTAATGCAAAACTGAAAAGTAACCAATAAAAGGATAAAATGTGCTCTACACAAACAATGAAACACTTTTACAAATTAAATATGGAAGCAAAAAAGAAAATCCCAAGACTTTTCTATATATATATAACAGAAGTGAATTGCTACCACTGCCCAAGTGTGTGTCTGTGTGTGTATATATTTATATATATAACAGAAGTGAATTGTTACCACTGCCCAAGTGTGTGTGTGTGTGTATATATATATAACAGAAGTGAATAGCTACCAATGCCCAAGTGGTATCAAAATTTGACGTCTGAACTCATTTTGCCAGGAATGTGTTTCATTATTAGCAGGCCATGAAATCATATTAAAAAGTTCTAGACCAGTATCGATAAATGTTTTTGCCAAAACAAAGCAAAAATATTTTCAGAACAAGCCAATATACATTAAGCCTGGAATCAAGGATTTGACATGCTTTCCAAGAAGCCAGATCCTGCCACTGCATACCACCAGTTTTTTGGTACGCCAATAATTCCAAAAGCCTCAAAAAGATGTTGTCTAGCCCATTAAGCATACAAGGCAGAATATATTTATCCATAGTAATGATGCTCTCAAGAGTCAAAAAATATTTTAATAGGGTGATGAAATCAAAAGGAGTTAAGAGCAAAGTCACTTGTGAAGATATTCTTATATTCTTCCCTATTAATATATGTCATACGGATAACACCACCTATTTCAGTGAAAGATTATCAGGTGTTCACCAATTTGTGTCCATTATGCATGTTAAAACACTATTAACTATGGTGAATATGAAAGATAGAATTTATGTAAATAAACAACAGTCTCTAGTATTATCCATTTGCTCTGAGACATTAGATTATGAAGGTAATGCTGGACATAGGAGAAGGGTATTTAAAATTGCACTCTGAATTGAAGGATTATGAAGAAAATATGAAATATTCACTTTAGAGCCAAGCACAACACATTTATCACTAGGTCTTGTTTTAGTGATAGCTATTGACATCTTCAGTCAACTAAATTTTCTTGTAAAAAACTATGTATGCAGTACAACATTCTCCCTGTTACCTTGCCTTTTTTACTGCTATTACCTAGGTTAACACTATGTTATGAATATATATATATATATATATATATATATAATGTAAATACAAATAATA
>APFE031624350.1:1419-13162 GCA_000404065.3 Pinus taeda | reverse complement strand
AAAATCATTGTAAAAGAAGTTTCTAATTGAAAGAAGATAGAGACATATTGCAGCAGGTGGTTTTCACCCACATTGGGTTTCCACCTTATATCTGGTGTTTCTTGGTGTGATTATCTGTCTTTCTTGTTCTTTCTCATTATTATATGGTACTGACATACAAACTAATGATCAATATCTGAAGAATAAATTAAAGTATAAATCTGGAAGGTATATTCAAAAGAATTTGATAATACTGATTCACGCCCCCTCTCAGTATTATTTCCAACACATGCTCCTTTCACCACTATGTTTGGTACCAATTACCAATTAGGACAACAGCATAATAATCAATCCATTTATCATATCAACAACTCAAGATAACATCAACAAAACCATTAGCCTATGTCATGTAGCACTCAATTGATACCAATTAATAATACCAATTTTCAATGCATAAATTGATACTCAAATATTGGCTTGAGTATTACTCCCCATGTGGTCATGCTTCCTCTTTGTATTAGGAATCTTCAAACAATACTTGCATTAGTGGTAAATAGATCACTACCATATATCTATCAATCTGATTCGACAACAACATTAAATACTTATATTATCCTTGAGATGCATTCCTTGGCATATTCCTTTCTTCTCCTTGCATCCAACCTTTCTCGCTTCCCTTGAAGTCAGCCTCTTCTCTTCAATGAAGAGGAACAAGGGATGTACTTCCCCTGAGTAGTCTATCTTCCTTTTTCTTAAGCACTTGGATATGAGTTAATTTCTTGTGTTGGTTTGCCTAGTGGGTGTTTTTCTACCATTTCCTAAGCATATAGACCATTAAACGTTCTTCTTGTTAGCACC
This sequence comes from Pinus taeda, assembly GCA_000404065.3. NCBI lineage: Eukaryota > Viridiplantae > Streptophyta > Pinopsida > Pinales > Pinaceae > Pinus > Pinus taeda. The sequence goes on along the minus strand of APFE031624350.1, from coordinate 12,325 downwards.
AATTAAAGCCAATTTGCAATTTACCTATTTCTCTTCTTTCTGACTGTATTCCTTTGGAGATCTTTCAAAATTGATTATGCTTCTTTTAACTGATTGAATTCTCTTCCCATTACTGGTTATATAAGAGAGATCAACTATGGGAATTTCAGTGTCTGATGTGCCAATATTTTGTTGATTATCTTCAAATAAAAACACTATTTTTTGTTGCCTTCATGCACCACTTGAGCTATCTTTCTTTTGAGTCCTAAAATAGCTCCTACACAATTCTCTTTTCTTTCTCTCATCATAATATATGCCTCTGATTGTAGTGTTCTGAGAGGAGGACTTCTCACCAAATTTTCATGTAGTTTCTTTATGCCCATAATTCTTACACATGTAGCATTCAACAATATTCAAGAAGGGGACAAAGGAATTTTTCTTCTTACCAAGGCTTTCTCTTGTCCAACTTCTTGGACTAATATTCATTCCCTTGTTATTATTAGGTTATTGGTCATATTGTCTATAAGGAGAAAAGGCTCTGTGTGCTTGGTTGTTCGAATTATTCTCAGCAACTTGTGGTTGTGGCTGAAATGGTGCATTCCACCTATGTTGTTTCACCTTCATTTTCCTATTTGGACACTTGGATGCAAAGTGCCATGCATTATTACAACAAAAGCATATGAGGGGATGCATACCTTTTATTTTATTTCTCGAAATATTTTGGTCTTATTGTGGTTTTGTTGACTTATTTTCTACAATAGTATTGTTAGGTGTATATTTAACAAGGTTGGTGGGTCCCTTCAATGTTGTTGCTGAGTAATTTTCACCTCTGTTTATTTTCTTGGCCTTAGGGGAAAATAGCTTATTTGTCTATATTTAAACATGTCAAAATTCTTTGCATGCTCCTGAAGATTCAACAACTACTCTTTTAATATCATATTCTCCTTCTCTAGATCCATATTGTTGGCTTTTATTTTCTTGATCTCCTCAAGGGTTGATATGAGCTAACTCTTCGAACATATATTTTCTTGAAGATCTTCCAACTCAATTGAGGAGCCACTAGATTAACCATTAATGTTTATTTCACTCTCAAAAGTTTGTTCCCTTGATGACTCTAGGGATTATTTTGTTGATACATGAATCAAAATTATCATTTATTACACCATACTCCACAGATAGACATACATCCAAATCAAGAGCTTGCAAGTAGATTTTCATCCTTACCATCCAAGTTGTATAATTTGAACCATTCAAAAATGGAACTCCATTTGAGGTAATCCAGTCTTGGTTCTCCATGATCCCTAACCTTCCTTCCAGTTGTTACATTGATCCTGAAGGACACTGGCTATGATACTAATTTTTAAAAACAATGGAAACCAAGACACTACCTAGAGAGGGAGTGAATCAGTAGTGTCACCAAATTATACAATTCTTCAGATATAGTACATATACATTATAAGTAAACATTTTGAATTAACAAAATAATAGCATAGATCTTCACTAAGAAGATAACACATGAGGTCGCTAATCTGAACTCAGGTGAAGGCATATTGCCTCAACTAATTCTCCAAGGTGATTCCATCACCATACTGCACCCATTACATTGTTGCACCCATCACTGGTCTATTCTCATCACTGTGATGCTCCCATCACCGAGTTGCACCCATCACTATGCTACTCTTCATTACACTATGCTACACTCATCATACTGCATACAATCATCACTGTGCTTCACCCATCATGCTGCACTTCATCACACTATGTTGCACTCATCATCATCACTGTGCTGCACTCATCATCATCACTATGTTTCACTCATCATCATCATTGTGTTGCACTCATCATCATCATTGTGTTGCGCCACTGTCATGTTGCACTACGCTGCACCATTCATGATCATTATGCTGCAGTACTGTCACTATGCACTATGATGCACCATTCATCATCATTATGTTGCACTACTGTCACTGTGCACTATGTTGCACCATTCATCATCATTATGTTGTAGTAATGTCACTATGATTCACTTCATTATATTATGTTTCACCCAATATATCATGTTGCTGTTATACATCCATGCTGCTATAATACTTATGTTGCACTTAACATACTGCAACCAATTTGATGCAAATGCATACTAGCCTTAGCTTCTTGCTATGGCTTGCAGCTAGGCTATAGTGACAGACTCCTTCAACAAGTCTTCATGACTCAGTGTTTAGGGTACTTAAGGGCATCGTTCAAACTTGGAGATAGAGGACCTTCTTCATGCTTAAGATCATCTCCTATGGCAACGTTGGGATTCTTCATATTTAGCCAGCATAGAGCTTCTCTATGATAGTGTTAGGATTCTCCATATTTAGGCAGCGTAGAGCTTCAACATGATAGTGTTAGGCTTCTCCATATTTAGGCAACAGAGAGATTCTCCATGATAGTGTTAGGCTTCTCCACATTAAGGCAGTGTAGAGATTCTTTAGAACAACGTTAAGCTTCTCCACATTAGGGAAGCGTTTGACTGTGAATCTTAGGGCATCCCTTCCATGACAACGTATTAGATTTAGGGCATCGGCCAATATTAGGGCTCCTCTATACCAACGTTGAATCCTCTCCTCATAACTATGATCAAACTTCATCTCCATGATAGCCTTAGGAGCTAGGGAATCTTCTTTAGGGCTGCGTAGAGCCTTCTTTCCCATGACAACATCTAGATTTGGGGAATCTCTTCTTAGAAGAACGTATTCTATTAGGATCTTCTTCCTTCCACCAAAACCCAAATGAGTGGAGAGGAAGAGATCACATGAGATGATTAAATAAATGACTTGAAGGCCACCTCTATTTATAGTAAAACGTTAAGGATAGATGGGGTAATTTGGTTGCTCATTGACCTTGACGAATTCTCACATAACACAAATAAATTCATATCTCCATGAATACTTGTCGGAAACAGATGATCTTTAGATCAATGCTACACCTCTCGACGAGAGGAATCCAAGAAAAATATCATATGTCATGAATAAGTAGACCCACATGGAGTTTGGACCTAGTTTCCAATTTTAAAACTCTGCCATGATTTATGTGAAAGGCCTTTTTCCTCACCCGACAGGGATTGACATACATGGAAAATCTCTTAACTCTATCCATTTCAGTGAATTTTATTTATCATTAAAGGCATATCCTTATGGAACCAAAAGATCATATGTCTTTAAATCTTTTTCATGGAGGAGCACACATTCTTACTAAGTGATATAGTTTACATTTTCAAGGAAAGAACTGATTTGAGTTTAACACAATGAATCCCTCCCACCCCTCCACATAAAAGCCTTTAATTGATAGTTCTAGGGAAATAATTTAGAGTAAACATTATGAAATTATTATGTCCATTAAACATAAATCTCTATTACCATCCCACCTCTTTCACTCAAAAATATCATAAAATAAAAGTTTTCAAAATGCGCTTATCAAAAAGGTGATTAAAAGAGGAAGCATGGAAAATACAAGTAAACCCGTCGGGGCTATGGACACCCACTGGCAATAGGGCATAAAAGACAACTTCATCGGGAAACTGTTCCGGCTCACTGGCAGTGAAGCGATGTCAGAGACAATCATAAAATGCATAAATTCTTTATCAAAAACTCCTATCTCTACCTTCTTCTATTATTATATGAGGTAATTTTAATTTTTTCCCTAAATTTAGATTCATGAATTTTACTTGACTCTGTTTTAAGTACTTATCTTTACCGACTCATATTGCTTAATCTATTTATGTGGGACCTATGGAAATATTTTACTGTTAGATGATTCAATGATTTTTATTATTTTTAACCTTTGGGTAAATTAAAGTTCATTATCTTTAACCAAAGATAATTGGTTTTGCCCAATATGTCACCATTGTTGTAGGGAAAACCCAACGCCCTTATTACTTCAAATAATGGGAACCCTTTCCATTAATTTTTGGCTAAGCATCTTTTATGATTTTCATTTAAGTTAATTATCTTACAATTTTGTCATTTTTCATTCTCATCAGATTTCTATTTTGAACATTTCATTGAATTCGACTTTGCACTAGTTTTCCATTCATACTTGTTTCGACTCATTTGGTCAACCGATTTGTAAATGACACTACTTTGAAGTTTGATCATTTTCTCCCCTAGATTAAAAATGTAAATAAATGTATAATATTTCAACTTTTGTAACTAATTAAGTTCAATAGTCATTCATTGTAAATATTAACTTTTAAGTAATCTTTACTAATTTTTTCATTTTTTTACTAACGGTCCTACAAAATGACCTAGCTAAATTGTACAACAAATGAAAACACGTTTCGGGATCTTGGTAATTTACTCCAATTTTTTATTTTAAAACAAATTAACAAATCCAAAACCCCAAAATGGCAAAGGGGCTATAGTCCAATTTGTAGGATCGTTAATTCACATGGGCCCCACTTCACATCTCTTCTCTTCCTTCCAAAAAAGTTTTTGTGATAAAATTTTGCGATTGCGATATCACATATTGCAACTTCCTTAAGCTCCTTAATTTAAATTTTTTTGGATTTACTATTGGAGAAATGCGATGGGATAAACAATTTTGATATAAAGTTTTTTTCACCTACTTACACCACCCGACACTGTGACCTCACCTCACCTCACTCCACCCCACCTCACTGCACCTTATCCCTCCATAACCTCATGTAAGCCTCCTTATCACTTCACTCTTCCATTAACTCCTCTCCTTCATTAAAAGACTCCTCACCTCACAGAGGAAAAATGTATGTCAAAGGATGCTCTTGGAAATAGTCTCATTGTAGAGATCTCTTCATTTTTAATCTAACACAATTTGAATGGGCTAAAATGGACTTCGGATGAAGAAGTTATTGCAAAAATAAGATTGCCCATTATCCTTAGAAAATGAGGCAAATCCTTATGAAAATGGGCTTAAGGCCTTATATGCGTTCCTTAAGGAAATCACATCAGAAGGTTCAAAGGGAGGAGCAGCAGGCCTTAAGGGCTCCTCGATAGTGATCTCCGATATATCGCATCGGAGGAAGACTTTCATGCGATATCAGAACCCTGGGCGAGCGATTTACGATTTTGATCAACGGATCGACAATCGGCACAATCAAAGGGAAGACCCCTGGGGCATTTGCGATAGTGATATGTGATGCACCAATATCAACAATCAGCGAATCGGGCGATCGGGCGCTCGGAGGAGCAGAGACACAGTCCATTGGGCCGATGCAATATGCGATGTGCGATATCGACGATCGGAGATCGGGGAATGAAAAGGACTGGGAAGCACCAGACCCATGCGACGTGCAATTGCAATTAGCTATCAAGGCACGGACCTGATGAGATTTATGGATGCGATTTCATAAATTTTGAAATCCGGATTTGCGGATTTTCTTTGTATTTCCCATGTATTAAGGTTTTGACCTCCTGCCTGTGCGATTGTGATATTGTGACGAAAGGTGGACCCAATGGGATTATGGATGCGATTGGATAAAATTTGAGTTCCAACATAAAGCATTTTGTCAGGATTTCCATGTGTTTCTGTGTATTTCCATTAGGAACCAAGAATGCGTTATTTGGCAGATTTTGTTTTGGAAAAAGGCTGCCTGTGTATATTCTTTGTAACGGATCCCATTCACCTGTGCCACGCTATAAGTAGGTGTTGTTGTAACAGGAATGCGTTATACATAGAGAGCCATAGAGCCACAGATCTAGATTGCCGGTCAAAGAGACGCAGAGCTGTCAGGAATTATTCCTCATGATCGAAGGGACAAAGGAACGGCTGGGGAAACTGCAGAGTCGGAGGATTCCTCAAAAGCTAGAGAGCTCAATTGATAGGGGGGCTGAGGGTTGCTAAGATTCGCTTGGAGGTCGAGCAAAGCAATGATAACATAGAGAGGTAGAGTTATGCTCAGAAAAAGCACAGAGAAGCCCAAGAGGCTCAAAGATGCTTGAATGTTGAGCGTAAGCCCAGAGGAGGCATTCTGCGGAGTCGGGGTGACTCAAAAGCAAAGGGTTGCTTGGAGGTCAAGCGAAACCAGGAGCTCGTGAGAGCCACAGCCAGAGCGACAGTGAGAGCCAAGAGCCAGATCCAGAGTGGGAGCCAAGAGCTAGAGAGCCAAACGGCCAAGGATAAAGATGGTATTCTAAACCCATAGGTTCAGTTGTAAATCAATAGAGTTGAGTCTGGAACTTGTAAAAGGAATATTACCATAATCCCAAAGAGCCTAAGCAAGTTGATTAGAGCTCAAGGAGACGTAGCCCAAGATATCCGGGTGAACTCCATATTAAGCTTGTCGTCTTATGGTTTGTTTACTTGCTGCATATTTTTGCTATGTGTATGATGTTTATTTGTTGCACTATTTCATTGTTATATGCTACATATCAGTTTTAACAAATAAACTTAAAGCATCTTGGTTTGTAGATTACTGTGGTGTGGTTTCTGAGAGGAACTCGGATTTTCCACAGTGTTCATCTTTACATTCGTCGACGTTTCGAGTCTAGACCAAGACTCATCATCAGGGTTGATTTACAGAGAAAAGACAAAAGGCATGTGAGAAATATGGAATAGGATTATTGTAAAGACTATTTAGCCGACCATATGACTATTTAATATTATTTCCCCTTATTTTACTTAATTCCTGAATTAATATTATATTATGTTTATTGAATATATTACTATCTCTACCCTTATTATTATTATTATTACTAATTATATTTTCTACTTGTTATTTTATGTTATTTATTTATTGATTTCTTATGTTAATGTCTAGTGTAATTAATTTTTTATTTAGGTTTATATTATTATTGATATAATAAGTTTATTATACTGCTCATTTATTAATTTAAAATTAAATTGTGAGATTATTTATATGTTATTTTATTTAATTGATTAAATTAATTAATAAGTTCTATTATATTATGTTATTTATTTATAATTCCTCGTGTTAATGTATTGTGTAATTAATTTTTAATGGGTTTATATTATTATTGATATAATAAGTTTATTATATTGCTCATTTATTAATTTAAAATTAAATTGTGAGATTATTTATATGTTATTTTATTTAATTGATTAAATTAATTAATAAGTTCTATTATATTATGTTATTTATTTATAATTCCTCGTGTTAATGTATTGTGTAATTAATTTTTAATGGGTTTATATTATTATTGATATAATAAGTTTATTATATTGCTAATTTATTAATTAAAATTGAAATGTGAGATTAGTTATATGTTATTTTATTTAATTGATTAAATTAATTAATAAGTTTTATTTTAATAAGTTCTATTATATTATGTTATTTATTTATAATTCCTCATGTTAATGTTTTGTGTAATTAATTATTTTTTTATTTTTTTTAAGGTTTATATTATTATTGATGAATCACGATATGTTTAGAGAAAGGTAGATTTGCTTATCCTGATTGTTGTTAGATATCAGTTGATACTAGGGAGATCGGTCTTGTTCACAAGAACGATTTATCCGCTTAACAAATTGGCGACTCCACTGGGGGGGGATTTGATTGTTTAAATTTTCTTTTATCTTTTATCTGAGAAACTTGATTTTTGGTTTCTGGTTTTTGCTTGATGTGTGTGGGATTGGGTAGTTTTTAAGATCTGGATTGATTTTTTGTTTTTTAGAAATTTTTACAACCGCACGTTCTGTTTGAGTTACAGTGCGGACCTCTCCGCACGTTCTGTTTGAGTTACAGTGCGGACCTCTCCACACTGTTACTTTACTGCACATAGCGGTACCGCACCTGGTTCTACCAGAGGCCTGCGGACCCTATCAAAATTTTTGAAAATCCTAAAATCTTTTCATGCAGTTTAGTTTAGGTTCTTTTTATTACTTTTACCCTTTGCCCAGATCTGCATATATCCTGTCAAAAGTCTCTCATAAGTAAGTTCCATTAGTGTTGTGTTTTGGATGAATTTCTGGAAGTTTTTGCATGTTTGGATTGGTCTTCACTCAGTCTTTGTAGTGACTTAAAGCTTAGAAGCCTAAGAAACCTTAGATCACCCTAGAATCTTTTGTCTTCTTGATAAGTCTGGTTGGTTTGTGAGATTTTCCTTTGGTGAGAAATAAATTTTGTTTCTCTTTGCAAAACTTTGAACGAACTTGGTCATAAGTTGTGAATTTCATTTTTTATAAAAAATATAGCTGGGTGTTTTTTTATTGATTTATTTTTCTGAACGAATTAATCCTTAGTTTGCTGAATAACTAAGTAAAAACATCCTCAAAAACATTTGAAGCTTTTATTTCAATTAGTTTTTAGAAATTAGATCTCAAGATTAGAATTTTCATAGTTTTGAGTGTGTTTTCTAGAAATTCTAGTTTCTCTTTTGAAAAAGTTGTTTTCTATAGTTTTGAGTGTTGAAACGAAAAGGGATTTATTTTGTGAGCATAATTAGTAGCTTTGTTTTGAGTGTATTGAAAAAGACAAAAAGTTTTTCTTTTCGTTTATATGTTGAAGGAAAGTTTTGTTTTTTAAGAAATTGCATTCTCAACTCTTCCTTTAGCTAGAGATTCATTGAAAAGAAAAATAATTGTTTATCATCTTAGGTGCGTTTTTTTTAGCATTTTGGAGTCGAGTCTTCATACCACAAAGTTTCATCTCCATACCTTTTGACTTAAGAAACAACCAATAAAATTAACGCTTAATTAAAATTCATCTAGCAATTTTTTTCTTTCTAGGGCTCTTATCACCAACATAGTTTAGGCTAGTATCTTGGAGAAGGGAGTAATTAACTATCCAAGATAGTTAAAACAAACAAGTAGTCAATCTTGCGGTAGGAAAAAATTCCAATTGTTACATGTATGCTCTGGGAAGCTCCTCTTAAAGGAGTCAAGCATGAGATCATATCTGAACCAGTGAGGTAATGAATTCTTCCTCATTGGGAACGATAGAAGATATTCACGTATTAAAAACGGTAAACCTCGGATTGACCATTGTCGAGGACCCTGGGGTCACTTGTCGGTAGACCTTGGATTATGTCAAGGAGCCTTCAAGGGGATTAAGCTTTGTTACTCTACCCTTGCATGTGTATCGGATCGTAGACTGTTCCCCTAGGTATATTTTGTTTCCGTTGGTAACCTTAGTGGCCATAATCTATAGGATTCTTTCCTAAGGTGACAGTGGAGGGAATATCCCACTGTACCTGGAGCAGACATCGAATAGACTCACTTGGAATCTTGAGGGGGTTATCTTCATTCGATACGGTTTTATGGAGAAACTTATGCTAGTCTGTTTCATTAAGCAGGTTGTTGGGGTAACTGTTCCAACCACCATTTTGTATTGAATTCTGCAAGGTTGGATTTCATCACCAACTAGTGTTTTCAGTATGGAAAAATATTGTTTGTGTGTGGTTTGCACTCCTAGATTGTGTAGGTTTTAACCCTGTAAAGAAATTACCTGCATGCAAATTCTAAATCACAGGAAAAATAAAAATATGAGAGCATAACACATAAAACACATATACACAGAGATTTCTCACCGGATCCCAAAACCGGGACTACCAGCTTGATTTTTCATTATGTTCCTTTCAATGTTACAATACATATTTATACATGCCAAAGCATCCAATACCATGGACCAAAAACCATAGGTAGGTTCGTCCAACCTAATATAGGGTCCAAAAAAAATTTTCTCGGCGCAACGAAGGGGGGGCTCCGTCCCCCCTCTAACCCCCCGGTTCACTACGTAGGTTAGTTGTGGAAAGAATATAACACAACCCAACAATCTCCCACTTGTTGTTTTCTTTCCACAAGGGGCCACATGAGAGCTTAGGCATTTTTCCAGCCCTAAAATGCCCATTGTTTCTCTACACCAAGAGAACTTCTCAGAGCTCACAAATTTTGTCAATGAATTTATAGTATTCTTCAAAGTGTCCACCTTTACCAGCAACACCTTTTTGTCTTCTATCATATCCCTCACAAAGTGATAGTGAACATCAATGTGCTTTGTCTTTGAATGATAAGCAGGGTTCTTTGCCAAGAAAATTGCACTTTGGCTGTCACAGTCTATTCTTATAGCTCCCTGTACTAACCCCATACTTGAGCACAATCTCTGAAACCAAACTGCTTCCTTGCTTGCATGAGTGGCTGCCATGTATTCTGCCTCTGTAGTTGATAGTGCCACTACAGATTGTTTCTTACTCATCCAAATAACTGCACCTCCAAATAGGTTAAACACATACCCACTTGTAGATCTTCTCTAATCCAGATCTCCAGCCCAATCTGCATCAACAAACCCACGAATATCCAACACTCTGTCCAATCCTGGTCTTCCTCGGTAGCACAAACCATAATCACTAGTGCCATGCAAATACCTGAAAACCCGCTTCACTATTGTCCAGTGCTCCTTCCCTGGTTTTGAAATAAACCTGCTCAATACTCCCACATGTGCAATGTCTGGTCTAGTACAGACCATGGCGTACATCAAGCTACCGACTGCACTTGCATATGGAACACGGGACATGTCCTCTTCCTCTTCTTGTGTCTTGGGACACTGTTCAACAGATAATCTCACACCTACAGGAATAGGAACCTTCACTGGTTTACTATCCTGCATATTAAACCTCTGCAATATTGTCTCGACATACTTCCTCTGGTTTAACCAGGGCTTCCTCTTTGCCCGATCTCTTTTAATTTCCATGCCCAAAATATAGTTTGCAACACCGAGATTTTTCATGTCGAATTTGGAGGACAATTGGGTCTTCAAATCCTGGATATTTCTTTGTCATTTCCAACCAGCAACATATCATCCACATACAAGACCAGATAAATAACACGGTCACCAATTAATTTAAAATACACACAGTGATCTGCTTTGCTTCTGGTGAAGCCAAGTCCCCGTATAAATGTATCAAATTTATGATACCACATCCTTGGTGACTATTTTAACCCATACAAAGACTTC
>APFE031624347.1:214183-237218 GCA_000404065.3 Pinus taeda | reverse complement strand
AAAGGGGATTTGGAGTTTGACGTGGATGATGAGTTGGAAAACGATTCATGTTTCGCAGGCTATCTTGAAGCAAACATAATTAACGGCAAGGGTTTACCTAGTGATGATGACGCAAAGTAGAGGAATTCGAACCGATAAAGGTAAGGAGACCAGAAGGCTGGGAAGCGGAAACGAGCAGTCAAATAACAGACTGGCTTTAAAGCCATGACCTGACAGAAGCAAAGAACACACACACATAGAGGAAAACAAGAGTTAGCTAGACACAGATAGTTAAGAGCAGAAAACAGAGAGTAGAAGCCGAGCTGACCTGAAGGCAGCATCGATCCAGACAGAGCCAGAGAGAGTCAGAGAGTCTGTGTACTCCATTAAAGGCTTAAGAGGTTTATGCAAACTCCTTGGCATAGGCTTGTCATACAAATGTGACCCTTAGATGTCGAGTTTCAGTAAGGAGAGTATGTGCACTCCATTCCTATTGACTTCTATATGTTTAGTGAGTTTCGAATCGAGCTCACTGTTGTAAAAAAAAACTCTGCTTGAAAAACATAATAGAGAGGCCACCACTAAGAGCTGGACCAGGAGACGTAGCCCAGGAGCATTGGGTGAAATCCTTATTAAACTTGTTGTCTTACATGTTTTCCTATTATGTTTTCTCTAACTGCCTCAAGTGTCTGTATATTTTGCAATATTATCGATCCATTGCATAAAGTAACATAGGCACATCCATGCACATGAGTCTGTAATACCTTTAATTCTTTGTCCTGGATAAATTCTAGATCAATTAATAGGGATGATGGCTGGAAAATCAGTGGCTGTTGGATTCATGCCCTCTCTTCTTAGTTTTTCTTCGTCATTGTTTGAGCTTTTTGTCCCCTTTCTTGTTTGTTTTATTTACTAATCCCTTTTTTCATTCTTCCTTTTTTATGTTTTCATTAGGTAGAGAGGAATACCTCTTTATTAATTTTTATTAGTATTATTATATTATTTATTTATTTCAATATTTATTTTATTATTATTACTAATATTTATTTTAAGAAATATTTTATTCCTACTTTATCCCAAATTAAAAAATTATTATAATCCTGTTTGTTATTTTATACCTTTTTCCAAGTCAGTCCAGAGTACTGGAAGAAAAAATAAATAAACAAATTAATGAATAAATAAATAAATATTAAAATATAATAATAAATTATTTAAACAATTATAAATATTTCCTTTTTCCTCCCATAGTCAAATATAGTCGTTTAGATAAATTAAATAAATATTATTAAGTAATAAAAATATTATTTAAACAATATATTTTTCGCCTTTTCCTTCCCTAGTCAAATATAGTCATTTTCTTCTAGCTGTTAAGATGGCCTTTCTTCCTATTTAACCTTCTACCTAGATCTGTTTCTTCATCTTGTCCTAAAGATGAACAACACTGGTTGGTTCGAAACACATCGACAAAAAATTTTCATTGTGCTTTCTTCCAAAAATTTACTTATATATATCATGTCAATCTTTTTTTTCCGATTGAGTTACCTCCCGTGGTTATGACATTGAGTTCTGTGGTATTAATGTGGTATTAATATGTAGATCAGTTGGTGGTATCACCGTTTGTATCACCATTAAGAGTGACTGTTGAACACGACCTGACCAAAGGGTTTTTCATAGAGAACGAGAGGATTAATTATTTGTATCCTTTGGCTACTCTTCACAATACGACTTCCTACCTCGTGCAGGCAAGGAATAAGGCTTTATTGCATTTGATTCTCCCCCCTGCTTGGCCCTCCTGCACAGTCAGCTCTTCGTTCACTGTGGCTTCGTTGATATCACAATTAATACCTCAGCATATCCTGGTAGGACCTCTATCTTTGCATATGCGTTTCTCGCAGCACTGGTCCCCTCAGACTGTGGTGCCCGAACCCACTGTCACTCACTCCATACAGTCGGCCCTCTCCATACAATCGCCCTCTCCATGCAGTATTAAACTACCTCTCGAATTTTAATTGGTATTAAATACTTCCCATACCACCGCTCGGTCAATACGTTAACCCTCCTACATATACACCCTCCCATAAACCCCCTCCCCCATATACTCCCTCCCCCACATACTCCCTCTCCTAAATATACCCTCCCCCAGTAATACCTTTGTCTATACATATCACATTGTAATATTGTTTTACACCAGAACTGCATTTTTTACCACTAGAGGTGTAAATTTTATACACTGGAAGTAGAAGTATTTTTACAGTATACAGATTTTAAAATGCATTCATTAATATCTATTGTGGGAGTGGTTCTCACCAGCAAAGAGAACTATCCATAATGTGATCCAGACTTAAATAGGAACACAATAAATTACAAAGATAACCATAAACACAAATCTATAGTGGAAATAATACTTCATTTCATTAATGTAAAATACTGAAATATGCTTACAAACAGTAATGGAAATAAACCAGCTAGGGTGATGGTATCTTATCTCTGAGAAGAGATGTGGTGGTTACATGCCTCTGAACTCTGTTGCAATGAGGCGCGAAGGCCTATTTATTGTTGAGAAACAATGGAAAACCCTTAACATTCCAAAACCTAACCCTAGAAGATGAAACGCCAAACTGTGGGCCCCGTTTAGGTAAATTGGTACATCAACTTCCCAGGGTTGTAACTTTGGCATACGATCTCCGTTTGATGTGTACAATAGCTCATTAGAAAGATCTATCCGAGCACTACCACTTTGGGAGGACAACATGGGTCCATGGACCCATGTTTCCCCCATATTGCCCAAAAAAACGTTGTTTAGGGTCTCAAAACGGCCCGAAAGTTCAGAACCCGAAAAACTGTTAAAAATAGTAAGTTGTGCTACAATTAAGGAAACTGAAAATGCTGAGAGAAATAATGGTGGGGGTCCAGGTGGACTTGACAGGTGGCCACCAATATCCACCTGGATCATTCCTCCCCCCTTAGGAAGCAATTGGTCCCCCATTTGCATTGAGTTCCTCATTCTGAGATGAGGAAAACTTTGCCTGAAACTTGGTCCCTGGTGAGCCACTGCCTGGTGGAAGGAGTTGGCCTACTTTTGACAAAACTCATATAGTTTGATATTCTGTTGGCGAGTGTTCTGATTGTGTGTCCATGATCCGATTAGTTGTTAGCCTTGTTCATGTTATCTGGATTTATTTCGTGGGTGTGAGCCTGTTCTGCAATGTCAGATATGTCTAGGCAAGTGGTGGAAAGTATGGCCGAAGGAAGTACATTGAACACTGGGGAGGCCAAGAAGGACATTGCGACTCAAATGCATTGTCTCCCACAACCTTAGTATGGTGTAGGACTCATATCGGAGTTGTCTCACTTTCGATAGGCTTCTAGTAAGGCGTTCCTTTTGCAAATGCAACCATACTTTGTCACCCACCTGAAACTTGTGTGGCACCCGATGTTGATCATGTCACTGCTTGTACTTGGCATTTGATTTCTCCAGAATTTCATGGACCTACTGGCGAATATGTTGGATGCTCAATGAAGCTGGTTGCCTTGTCTGTTTTGGACTGGACATGAGACGAATCTGTGTGAGTAGCTGCCAGTGGCATGGCCACATCAATGGGGCATAGTGGCTAGAATCCCAAGCCCACCTGAAAATGGTTGTGGCCAATCGAGCTGTGAAGATCTCAGTTGTAACTGTGCTGAACATAGGGGAGGCTCTCGTCCCTTGTGTGAGGATGTTTTGAGTTGTACATGCGCAAAATGTGCACAATCATCCTATTGACAACCTCTTTCTAGCCATGAGTTTGAGGATGGAAGGCTATGGACTTAGTGAGTTTGGTGTCCAGCATTCACCAAAGACTGGACCAAACTGTACTGAGGAACCGATTGTCCCAATATGAGATGATATACTGTGGGATCCCAAAGTTCACCCACACTCGTTCAAAGAAGAGTTTCGCAGTGGCTTTTTTTGTGATATTCTTCTTGCAGGCCACCATAATGGCCATCATCGAGAACCTGTCAATGACCACAAAATTACAGTCATTTCCATGCTTAGTGGAAGGAAGGCCTAACATGTAATCCATGGAGATGGATTCCCAAGGTTGACTAGGGGTAGGCAGTGGAGCATAGAGGCCTTGCTTCTTGATGGTCGGTTTGGCAATGGCATAGGCAGTACATGATCTGATGTACTTCCCAACATCTTGTCAAAGATTCAGCCAATAGAAATACTTTTGCAGTACTGCCACCATTTTCTTGACCCCAAAATGCCCAACAGGCCGACTATAATGTGCTTCCCAAATCATCTTGGAATGCTCGCTTGAAGGAACACAAAGGTGACCCAGGTGGCATAACAGGGCATCTTGGAGGTGAAAATATGGAACATGCCGACCCTCCAAGAGTGTCTGGTATGTGTGGCCGAATTGTGGGTTGCTTTTGTAGAGAAGTGGCCAGTCAGAAGTCTCGTGCCCACAAGAGTCAAGCACGGTGGTTAACGCCATGATCAGTGGTCGACTGAGGCAATCTGCAACATTATTGGTGTTGCCCTTCTTATACTTAATATTCAAATGGAACTGTTGCAGGTATGTATACCACTTCTTATGGCGATCATTTTCAATTTCCCTTGGGTCTGTATGAAATTTAGGGGTCAGTGGTCTGTGTGGATGACCGTTTCCTTCCCCAAAATGTAATGCTTCCATTGTCAGTAGGCCTGCACAATGGAATACATCTCTTTACCATAAGTGGGATACTTCCGGACTGTGTCTGAAAGTGTTTCACTGTGATATGCCACTAGATGCCCGTGTTGAGTAAGGACTGCCCAATCCAGCATAGTCCAAAAGGCATCATGTCTCGACCTCAATGGGTTGTTGTAAATCTGGTAACGGTGAGCCACTGGTGGCTATGCAGAGGCATATCATTTCAGACTATGAATGCCTTTTTGTTGAGATTCAGACTCAAAGAATTTTTGCTTTCACTCCTCCCTTGGTGGACTGACTCAAGGGCCAAGTGATATGAGAAAACCCCAACATGAACCTATGGTAGAAGTTGGCAAGACCTAGAAAGTTGCAGAGCTCTGTCAAAGTGGTTGGAGATGGCCAATCCCAAATGACTTGGATCTTGGCTGGATCCACATGAACCCCATTTTCATCAATAATGTATCCTAGATATTGTTTTCAGATGTCCTCGTACTCCTTCATGACCTTGTCCATCTGTTGTTGTCATGCGGAGGGGCCTTGTCTGGAGGCCGTGGCCGCTGTCTTCTTCTTTCCTTGAGGGTTTATCATCAAGAAAACAAATTTCCCAGTTTTGGAAATGAGCTTACTGCATTGTTTTGCAGTAATCAAAGAGATGGCGATAGGCGATGCTACCTCTGGTATCCTATACAACTTTTTTTCCAATGTAATAATAACATCACGGGGCCTTGATTCATACACAACATGTCACTTCCACAAGTATGGTTGTCCTAATAATACATCACAAACTTCAAGGGGAGCAATGTCACACAATACCTCATCCGTGAAGGGCTTGATGTTGTATGGAAGGCGATACTGTTGGCTCACGCGAAGATACCATCCTTGGTGAAGCCACCCGATGGTGTACGGTTATGGATGTGTTGTGGTTGGTAAGCCTAAGCGCTTCACGACCTCTGCATAAACGAGGTTCTTTTGGCTCTCGCTATCGATAATGAACTATAGCGAGGAGCCCTTTACCCACATCTAGGAGTGGAAGAGACGCTCCTCCTCCTCTGGATCTTTGGGTTCATTTTTCTAGATCTTGGCGGTAGCAACAATGGCGTTGGGATCCACATCGATGATATGGTTCCCTTTGTCATTCCCCTTGTCAAGTTTTGGCTTAGAGTCAGAACATGCATCTAATTCTGAAACCTTTAGCTTAGCCCCCAGTGACTGCTTGGCCCGACACTCACTTGTGTTGTGAGTGGAGCTCTTATGCAACTCACACCATTTCCTCGTGTCCTTTTTCAGCTTCGCGGCGCTGTTCTTTTCTTGAAGCTTTGGCAGGTTCTCTTGGGCTACCCTACCTTGGCTTTGTCCTTTGTTCTGTGGTTTAGAGGCACCTTTCCCTTACTTCAGATTCACAGATCCAAATTCTCGCTTCTTTTGTTTAAACTTCTGCTCGACCTTGACGGCATATCGGTATGCTTTGCCAAGTGAGGAGATGTTCAAGAATTCTATTTCTTCCTGGATGTATTTATGCAGGAAACCACGGTATTTGAGTATCAAATGCTACTTTGAATCCTTGATACCCAACTTTGTGCGAAGGGTATGGAAAAGATTGGTGAACTCCGGCACGTCTTGGTCCCTTCCCTGCCACAGCGTGGTCCACTTTATGTATTCATCCTCATAGCTTCCGACAGGGTAGTACTGCTCCTTAATGGCATCCGGGAATGAATTCCAGGTGGTTGTGGCTGAGAATAGTGAGCCGGTATTTTCATCCTTCTGGTCACAGTAGGTTTCCCACCAATCCTTGACGTGGGGGGCTTCTTTGAGAAGAGCGAAAAAAATCTTTTCCCGACTCGAAAATTCATGAACAGAAAAATAACCCTCTAGTATATTTAACCATTTATCTACAACATCTGCATCTATCTGACCCTCGAATATGTGGATTTCAAAATTAACTTGTACCTTAAAGGGTGTGGCGTTTCCAGAGTAGTTGTTGGAAGCCAATGCGTCGCTTCTGGGTAGCCACAAAAGGATCTGGGCAAAGTTGTCCATCATCGCGTTCTATTGTCGCTCGAGGGCTTCTTCGAGCAAGATTTTGATAGGATATCTTGCCCCCTCATCTTTATTCTCATCCGCAATGGGAGGTCGTCGGGATTTGTGAGGCTGGTCTTGCAAAGGTTCGACCAGTTCAAGCCCTAACTCTTTATATCCTGACCTCATTGGGGAGATGCAAATAAAAACAGAGAAAAAAGTAAACCGCTCTGATGCCACTGATCTGAACTTAAACAAGAATGAAATAAATTACAGAGATAACCATAAACATAGATATGCAGCAGAAATAATACTTCATTTCATTAATGTAAAATACTGAAATATGCTTACAAACAGTAATGGAAATAAACCAGCTAGGCGATGGTAGCTTATCTCCTGAGAAGACATGTGGTGGCTACATGCCTCTGAACTGCATTACAATGAGGCTCGAAGGCCTATTTATTGTTGAGAAACAATGGAAAACCCTTAACATTCCAAAACCTAACCCTAGAAGATGAAACGCCAAACTTTGGGCCCTGTTTGGGTAAATTGGTACATCAACTTCCCGAGGTCATAACTTTGGCATACGATCTTTGTTTGATGCGTACAATAGCTCGTTAGAAATATCTATCCGAGCACTACCAATTTGGCAAGGGCAATGGTCCAAGGACTGATTTTGCCCCCAAATTTCTCAAAAAACGTTGTTTAGGGCCTCAAAACGGCTCCGAAAGTTCGGGACCCGAAAAACTGCTAAAAATAGTAAGTTGTGCTACAATTAAGGAAACTGAAAATGCTAAGAGAAAAAATGGTGGGGGTCCAGGTGGACTTGGCAGGTGACCACCAATATCCACCTGGATCACAATGGTCATGGAAGATACAACATACTCTCATTTTTAATGAGTTGTGGAAAGGTGATTGTGTTGGAGAAGGAGACAATGAACCAGCAAAGCCTACCTCAGACAAGGAATTCTCCATTTGGGAAATCAAGAACAGCAAGGCCTATGCCTTGATTGCAACATCTATAAATGAAGAGGTGAGTCACCATATTTCACCATTTTCGAATGCTTTTGAAGCCTTACAAAATTTGAAGGAAATCTATGAGTCGCACTCTATGCTTGAAGTTGTTCAACTAATGATTAAATTGTTCATCCTTGAATTACAAAATGATGATCCACTTTCTCATGCATCAGAAGTAAAATATATTATGCATGATATCAAAGTAACTAATGTTGAACGAGACATTCTTCTGATAGCTTTTGTAAAGGAACTTTATCCCACTTATTCAAATTATCTTGAGTCATTACAAGCAAATGGAAACCTCGAAGAAATTACCTTTGACTTCCTTATAATAAAATTTTCTAAGAGAGAGAAAGATTTTGGGAAAAATACAGCTCCTCAGTCTTCTGAAGAAAATGTATGTCTTGCACACACATAGAGAGAAGAATCATGCTCAAGATTCTTCCAAAGGAAGAAGTGGTCAAAGAGGAAGAGGAAGAAGAAATTTCAAAGGCGGGGCGGGGGGGGGGCAGACTCTCTCAAGGAGAAAAGTTTGATTTGCATTGCATGCGTTGCAATAGAGATGGACCACATGATGCATCCAAATGAAAGTTTCCTTGGGACATAATTAAGTAGGAAATAAATCAACCCAAAGGCTAAACCAATGACAAAGAGAAAGGTAAAGCACCTGAATCCGCTCACTATGTTGTGGCATATTGTAATATTGGAGTAAATGAAGACTTGTTTAATGCTTCAATTGCTTCTTGGAAAAATGATTGGTTGCTTGATTCAGGAGCAACTTGCCACAAGAATTTTAGAAGATATTTTTTTGAAGAATTCACTAACAATGTTGATTGAGCAATATACTTTGCAGACAAATCAAAACTCAAGCCATCAGGGCTTGGCATAATCAGGCTCAAATTGCTTGGTCTTCAAGACTTTATTCTACATGATGTTTTATATCTCCCGCAACTGAGGAGAAACTTGTTGTCCTTGGTCCACATCCATTAGCAAGGACACTCCATTCATACGTTTGATGGCAAGGTTGAGGTGAGAAAAGCATCAGATCACTCACTTTTCATGAAGGGGATAGAAGAAGAAGGGCTTCTCAAGCTGCAAGGTACCTCTACTCATGCACAACATTTATCATACAATTATTATGATGATGAAGGTACATTTCCATCAATTCTATTATGGCATGCTAGATTTGGGCACTTGAACTATGACAACCTTCACTTGTAGAAGAAAAATGGTATTACTGGTTTGCCTACAATTCCTAGGAAACTTAAGCAATGTGATGCTTGCATTCTAGGAAAGCATAGCTGATCTGAGTTGACTCAACTCCTAGATTTAACCAAGATCTTTTACTTCCATGATTTTATCAGAATTTCATTTAAAAGAGAATAAAGGAACATATATGCATGTTGTAAAGAAGAGGGAACATTACAATAATCAGCAACATAAAACACAACACGTTGATAATGGAGTTCGTCCAGGAGGGACTACGTCTCTGGACCGAGTGTCAAGATGGTGTAGGCCGCTGCATTAAAAGCTGGAAAGAGTGATGATGTACATGCATGTGTTTTCTTTATCATGCAAGGAATATGCCCTCATGCAGGAGTGGCTCCACTAGATGTTCTACTACAGGAACTCTCATTCACAAAAGGACTCCTATCATCATGACATAATTTCACGTATGATAATAATGAGCATCTTGCCAACATGGCATCAAAGGGATCTCAATTCAAACATACATGGTGACACATGAGTATCCCGTCAACATGGTGACAAAGGGATCTCAATCAAAACATGACAATAAGTACATCTCACATCAAGAACAAAACAAGATCCCACATCAAACATCAAACAGGGATCTATACAGCACAATGTATCTCAAGCAAAGAGACAAAGAAGTACATGATCATATTGCATATACCTCACATCAAGGAGTTATCTGAATAAGAGGATGATACCCTGTTGGATCTGGCTGTACCATCAATCTTATGGCATCAAATATCATGGAAATGACTACTCTCACATTGAATGCTAACTCCTACACTCCACTTTGAAAAGTTGCCGAGAAATGGAATGATCAAATGGAAAATCTAATTATACGATCAGATTCGTGGCGCTGAATAGTGTAAAATCGACTGACAAATTTCTAAATTTTTACAAAGTGAAAATCTGGGGCTACAAGAATCTTTTAGATTCCCCTAGATTCCTCAAAGATTCCCTCCTCTAGGTCATCTGAAGATCTGCTATTCATATCAAAATTTTGCCTTTGCCATCAGGTTCGTGTCAACGAGAGGTGTATGATCGACATAAAGTTTGTCCAATTTGGACACTGGAAATTTTTTTCCCTTCTGAAAGTTGGGATCAATCATGGTTATGCCTGCCTCTGCTCCACGCTCATGGTTCCACCTACAATTAATTAAAAAAATATTGTCTCGAATTTCATGCCCCCCCTCCACACTGTGCAAGAGTGTTTATATATATATTTTTTGTCAGTGGATTTACGAATGAAATTCGTTTGGCGCGTTGATTAAAAATGAAGCGTCGTTGAGGAGGGGTCGGGGGATCAAATCCTGCACCTCCCATTTTAATACAATACGATTTTATTTTTTTTTGTTAAGTCAGGTGGCGTGTCCACTGGTCCAGTGGCCTTCTCTCCCATCCTCTGTCGTGGTATGTGGTATGGTCTCAGTGTGATAATTGTTGTGTGATATTATGGGGCGTTGTATTGATGTGATGTGTGAAGTGTGAGGGTGCCCAAGAGGTGGGCCAGTGACACCAGCCGGGCAGGTTCAAGCCCCGCCACCCTCAATTTAAATGTTGACAAGTGGCGTTGGGAAGGAGGTGAGGGTCGGGTCCACCGGTGGCATCCCATCCTATATTCAACATAACATTTATATGGTGGTTGGGGGCCGGTAGAGGTCATATTCTGTCGGCCCTTTTAATAAAAAATGTTTTAATACGGTTTTGGGTTCGGTGGAGGTGGCAGGGGTCATGGCCCGCCATCTTTTTAATATTTATTTTATTTTTATTCTTTTACAATAATAGTCATTTTTAAAATTTCCCAAATTTGACCATACGAGACGATTTAATGAGGCCACAATTTTGATTGAAATTTAGCTAGAATCTGGTGGCCGAAGTTTGCAAACTTGTGCCTTCCTTAAGCCTGCCAAGTCACCCGGTCAACTTTGAACTTTGACTGCCTCTAAATTTCACATACAAGCTCAGTTTGATGAACTGTTTGCACCGTTGCGATTCGGACGACAAGATCTACACTTTGGTCCTAGTTTGACAGTGTTATGATCACTTTGATTGTTTACCCTTTCTGAGTCCTCTTAGACTTCTGCTTGTGTCTGGAGCCACCTTGATCAATCCTCCCCACTGAGGAGCTTTTGGTTCTCCAAAAGCATGAAAAATAATCTAGAACTTCTATGTACCTTGTCTACACTTACAAGTATCTGATATGTCACCCTTCCTTCTCGTTCACCCTTGTCCTTCGAAGCCATAAGCGATGAGCCGACACTTGCAACCTCTACGAACCTGTAGTACATTATTTTTCAAATTACATGCTTAATTTACAATACCAAGTAATGACCTAAGCATCCCATGCTTGCCATGAGTTTATAACACATACTCGGTGGTCAAGTTTACATTAAAATGGAAACAATAGCCCATCTATGAAAACAAGGCCAATATATCATTGTTGCTTCAGCAAGTGATGGAAAACACATAATCGCTGCAACCCATGATTTACAAATAAGGCAAAACACTATTGTTGCTCTAAAAAATGACAGAAAACACATCATCACTTTCACAGTTTAACATGCACACAAAATAAGACTAGACATCATTGTTTCTTAACGATTGATGGAAAACACATCATCACTTTTACATTTTAAAATGCAACAAATTATTTACAAAAGCACAACCATGACAAGCTAACATATATAGAAACCATTTTTCACTTATCAATGTGAAGGGGTCATCCCTTGTGGTGGTTTTGCTTATCGAAAGATTTTCTCAACTGGTTCATGCACCAACGCTTTGTCTTTACTGAGCTGCTCTGGATGAAGCTTCCAACAGGTGGCCCTTTGGTGACCACTTATGTTGCAATGACTGCAATATGTCTTCTTCCTCCAAATCTTCTTAACCTATTTCTTTACCTGCTATTGAGAGGGTCTTTAATGCCTCATCCCTTTTCGTGTTGCCATTCTCTTCCAACACTTGGCAAATACATGGTAATGTAAACCACAAAAAATGCATGTTTTTCATTTCCATGATTTAAGTTCATCTTTAACAACTTGATTGTAATTGAAATGAACATTCAAATATCAAGACTGGTTATACCTTTCCTTGTTGCCTCTGGTGTCATTATGGTGATGAGATCTTGCCTTAGCTCTTTTCCTGCAATGGGCACTGCCATGGGATGATGATCATGTGTTCCCATCATTCTCTTCCCTCGACGATTTCGACGATGTCTCAGAAGAATCTGACACCTTCGATTATTCTCCTTTAGTGTATCCCAAGCCTGCAAATCAAGGTCTCTGCACAAGCTCCAGTGGCTTATTTATGCCTTGGCTATTAACACCAAGTTCTTCTTCCTCCTTGTACCTCATCCTGGTAAGGAGCCTCATGTTTGTCCCTGTAATTGGTATCTCCACATTTTCAACAGAAATCATATTATGTGAAGATGAAACTAAAGGGAAATCAACATATTTTACCTCCATTTTCGAGTTGGAAAGAACTAATGATGGCTTCTCATCATCTATTATTGGTGGTTCACTAGTTTTCTCAATGCATTCCCCAACTTCCTTTTTGGCATACCCAAGTCCCTCTTGATGGAGTAATTCCTCTACTTTTATGGGGTTGACAAAGGCTTGGCCATCAATAGTTTGGAGCCAATTCCTGTTGTATGATTTTCAAAAACAACGAAATCAACATCAGGAAACATACATGAAAATGGAGAACTACTTTTTACCTCACATGGGTCATGCTACAACTTTTCCAAGGCCTCATCATTAGCTTGTAGTTTTCATGGAAAACTATGTTTCTCCTCTTTCTCTTCATGTAGAAGCATCTTCAATTCAGCGTTATCTTCTTGAAGACTCTAGTTGTTGTGCTTTAGTTATTCCAGGGCTTCTTCCATGGCTCGCAACTAAAGTTGCAATCGATTCTTTTCCTCTGTCTATTTTTGTAGAGATTCATACATTATTTCCACCTTTTGGGAAACTCTTAGCAGGGTCTCGTACATTGCTTTGTCATCCTTTTTCGCTGCATGTTCCATTGTTCGGGCTCATAATTCACATTCACACGAAGATCGCTCTGATACTGAACTTGATCCGAGTTGACTCAACACCCAGATTTAACCAAGAGCTTTTACTTTCGTGATGTTATTAGAATTGCATTTAAAAGAGCATAAAGGAACATATATGCATGTTGTAAAGAAGATGGAACATGACAAGAATTAGCAACATAAAACACAAGACATTGATAATGAAGTTCATCCAAGAGGGACTATGTCTCCAACCCTAGTGTCAAGATGGTTTAGGCCGCTGCATTAAGTGTTGGAAAGAGTGATGATGTACATGCATGTGTTTTCTCTATCATGCAAGGAATATGCCTTCATGTAGGAGTGGCTCCATGAGATGTTCCACTATAGGAACTCTCATTCACAAAAGGACTCATATCAACATGACACCATTTCACATATGATAATAATGAGCATCCCACTAGCATGCCATCAAAGGGATCTCAATTCAAACATACATGGTGAAACATTAGTATCCCGTCAACATGGCAACAAAGGGATCTCAATCAAAACATGACAATAAGTACATCTCACATCAAGAACAAAACAAGATCGCACATCAAACATCAAACATGGATCTATACAACACAATGCATCTCAAGCAAAGAGACAAAGAAGTGCATGATCACACTACATATACCTCACATCAAGGAGTTATCTGAAGAAGAAGGATGATAAACTATTGGATTTGGTTGTACATCAATCTCATGGCGTCAAATATCATGGAAATGACTGCTCGCACATTGAATGCTAACACCTACACTCCTCTTTGAAAAGTGGCTGAGAAATGGAATGATCAAATGGAAAATCTAATTACACCATCAGATTCATGGCATCAAACAGTGTAAAATTGACTGTCAAATTTCTAAATTCTGACAAAGTGAAAATCTGGGGCTACAAGAATCGTTTAGATTCCCTCCTCCTAGTCATCTAAAGATTCACTGCTCAGATCAAAATTATGTCTGCGTCATCAGGTTCGTGTCGCTGAGAGGTGTGGGATCAACATAAAGTTTGTCCAATTTGGATACTAGAAAAATTTCACCCTTCTAAAAGTTGGGCTCAATCATGGTTCCGCATGCCTCTTCTCCACGCTCATGGTTCCAACTGCAATTAACTAAAAAAATATTATCTGGAACTCCACACCAGGTCTGTCCTCCCCCCATCTACACTGTGCAAGAGTTTTTATATATTTTGTTTGTCAACAGATTTACCAATGGAATTCGTTTGGCGCGTTGGTTAAAAATGAGAAGCCGTTGAGGAGGGTTCGAGGGATCAAATATCGCCCCTCCCATTTTAATACAATACACGTTGTTTTTTTTGTTAAGTCGAGTGGTGGGTTCATCGGTCCAGTGGCCCGCTCCCCCATCCTCTACCACGTTATGTGGTAAGGTCTCAGTGTCATAACCATTGTGTGATATTATGGGGCGTTGTATTGATGTGATGTGTGAGGTGTGAGGACACCTGGGAGGCGGGCTGGCCACACCATCCTGGTGGGTTCAAGCCTTGCCATCCTCGGTTTAAATGTTGACAAGTGGCATTGGGAAGGAGGTGAGGGTCGGGTCAACCAATGGTGGCCCGCCCTATATTCAACATAACATTTATATGGTGGTTGGGGGCCGACAAGGGTTACGGCCTATCCGGCCTTTTAACAAAAAATTGTTTTAATATGGTTTTCGGTCTAGTGGAGGTGGAGGGGGTCATGGCCCACCACCTTTTTAATATTTTTTATTTTTATTTTTTACAATAATAGTCATTTTTTAAATTTCCCGTATCTTACGATAGGAGGCGATTTATGAGGCCACAATTTCACCTGGAAGTTGGTCGAAATCCGGTGGCTAGATTTCTACAAAATTGTGCCTTCCTTAAGCCTGCCAAGTCACTCGGTCAACCCTGAACTCTAACTGCCTCTAACTTTCTCATATGATCTTGGGTTGACAAACCGTTTGCATTGTTGCGATCAAGATGACGAGATCTATGCTCTAGTCCTAGTTCAACAAAATTTTGATCACTTTTATCTTTTACCCTTTCTAAGTCCTCTTGGACTTTTGCCTATGTTTGGAGCTACCTGGTTCAATAGCAAACAATATTTTCATGATTCACATTCCATACCAAATAGAAAAATTGAACTCATTCATTCATATTTATGTGGTCCAATGCATATTCCTTCTGCAAATGGGAATACAGATATGATGACATTTATTGATGACTACCCCAGAATGTGTTGGGTTTATTTATTGAAGAACAAATTTGATGCTTTTCAAACATTCAATAACTCCCATACATGAATTGAAAACAATGAAAAATCTCATATTGGCTCTATTCGCACTGATAATGGAAAAGAATACACTTTAAATGAATTTGAAAACTATCTTGGCCAACATGGGATCAAACATCACACAACTGTGCCTTATAATTCCCAATAGAACAGAGTAGCTGAAAGAATGAATAGGACAATCTTAAATATGGTACGTTCCATGATGTTTTTAAACAATGTAAAATTGATGTTTTGGGCTGATGTAGCTATATGTGTTGTACATGTAAAGAATAGATGTCCATCTAATGCTATTAGAAACAAGACTCCTTATGAAATGTGGTATGGCTACATTCCTTCGGTAAAGCATCTCAGGGTCTTTGGTTCTTCCTGTTATGCCTTGATACCAAAGGTACAGAAAAATAAACTTGGTGCAAGGATTCATAAGTGTATCTTCTTGGGTTATTCAAATACCTCCAAATCATATTGTCTCTATGATGAAGTTAATAAAAACTTTGTTGTATCTAGAAATGTAATCTTTCATGAATCTTCCAAAGCTTACAATGTTGTTGAGCGGCAACTTGATCTCTTGGATAGATTCGGAAATGAAAAATCATTTCAAGAATTTTATAATCAAATTCCACATCTTGAAGGGGGGATTCCTATACTGGATCAATCTGTGGAATCTTCTTCTAAACCACTCTCTCCTCACATGAAACTCCAACCAATGATGATACTTTGAGTGATGTGATTGATAGAATTGGGAGGCTCAATCTTGATTCAGTCCCAACTCAATCAACTGAGCATCCTAGACCATCTCAAAAAAGTACCCCAAAGTGGTTGACAAAGACACTTGAAAGTGTTCATCCTGATGAGGTCGGAAAGACAGGAACAAGAAATTCAAATAGGCAAAATGGAGGTGATGTAGATGATTTTTATTCACTTGTTGATATGGATGTTTATTATGATTTTGAACTGAATTTGTCTACATATTTTGAACCAACTTCATTCAAAGAAGCTACTTCTCATGATGAATGGAAAGAAGCGATACGAAAGGAGTATGATGCCTTGATAAAGAATGCCACTTGGAAGTTGGTTGATCCTCCATCAGGATCCAAACCAATTGTCTACAAGTGGTTTTACAAGAACAAGTATAAAGTTGATGGCTCACTTGAAAAGAACAAATCTAGGCTTGTGGAAAAAGGTTTTACACAGAAGGAAGGGGTCGACTATGAGGAGACTTTTTCCCCCATAGAAAAATGGGCTGCCATATTGTTATCGGGAATAGTGTCCACTTAGAGCTACTATTCCCAGTAAGACTGGTAGGTATCTTAGAAACAAACAAGTTAAAACTACTTTCGATTTCCTTTATGAAAAATAGACAAGAGGGGAACAAAGGACACCAACCTTTGTCTTGCGCTTGGTTCCTTGCTCGGTTCCTCTCCTTCTCGATAGCTCTTTGTCGCTCCTTCTTTGTCTACACAGCTTCAGAGATCACTTGTGGGATCAAAGCAGCACAATACTATCGAAGAATAGAGATCTATATTCATAAACAACACAGGACCAGATATGTATTGACCACACAACTGCATATACAATCAAACATACAAGAATGTGGAGGAAAACTTGAATAGCTTTATTAATATCAAGAATAGCAAGAGGATTACAACCAATTTTTCTGACCCAGCATCATCCTCCAGCAAGAAAGCCCTACTTCACCTCAAGTAAAGCTTAGATCACCCAACACTATGAAGTTTCACCAGAAAACCAACAGCACTTCTCTACAAGATACAAGATTCCAGCCTCCGGATCTCTGTGATGAGGGATCCATATATAGATGATTGTAGGGGGGTGAGTTAGCTTTTGGGATTTTTATTAGTGTCCTCTCTCTGATAGTTCTTGATTCCACTTGGAGATTGATGATCTCTTACTCATCCCTGGTCGAAATCAAAGAGGCAAGTGTCAGAGGGGAAGTTTATGGAAGATTCTATGATATTCCACCTCGCAAACTATCTCTGCCATTTGTCCATCCTCGCCCATAGCACCCTACAGAGGGGCCATCCAGTATGCATCGCACCCTCTGCACTGGGCATTCAGTATGGTCCAGTTTTGACCATTTCTGAGCAATTTTCTGTGGAGAATTTCTGGGAGATGATGTAATTAGATGACCTTGTTCCTCTAGGTAGTGAAGCAACACTTTTAGGGACTTAGGAGCCCTCAGTTTATGGACATTTATGATTGGGGTTGCAGTGCCCAAAAATTTCTATAACAGTTTCCCCCTAAAGCATGAGGTCATTAATTTTTTCATGTCGGGTGAAATGCTTTACCATGAGGATCCAAAGTTTTTTCGAGCTGGGAGGCAACCTGTAATAAGATACAATACAATACATTATCTTCATAATATTTTTCATGATCTAGCTGAGGTGGGCATTCCCATGCTCAACTTTATAAATTTATTTTCATGTACATAGGACAGACAACCATCTGTGTAGCAGACTGATGATTCAGACGGAGTCATCATCCTTTGATTTGGATGATCATTTGTTTGGAAATGATGTCTTTATATTCCTGAATATATCGCAACCCAGATGGATGAAACTAGATCCGGG
This sequence comes from Pinus taeda, assembly GCA_000404065.3. NCBI lineage: Eukaryota > Viridiplantae > Streptophyta > Pinopsida > Pinales > Pinaceae > Pinus > Pinus taeda. Next base: position 219,374 of record APFE031624347.1, on the reverse strand, counting down.
GTCTTCAAAACTCATTCCATCTTCACTCGGAGTACAAGTCAATCCATGTGAAAAATGTTCTTGGAGTCGAACATGGAAAGACATCGCCTGATTACTAGCCAATGATGTAAGTTGTTAATAGGCACGAGAGGTATCACCAATAATGTCAATGATCCTCAAGGTACTACAGTACAATTCGCGTGGTGTGAAAAAGGGACTTGGCGTGGAACACCATGCAAAATCTTCCAATCAAAGGCCATTCATGTAAACCTGTCGCCGAAAGTGAGAAACTTGCCACTGAGGCATGCAAGCGTCAAAGTACTTAAAGGGGTTCTTCCTAAGTAAACTTATTGGATAATGAGCTGATGTCGACAAGAAGTGACCCACCGTAGGAGGGACTTAATGAATCCCACATCTACGACACAAAACGGAGAAAATTATTTTGGAGGTGAAAACAATCTGATGATACAGGGTTCAGGGTGGTGGTCATGAAAGAATGGAATGTGAATCAATTGCAGTGGATGAGACACAGGTGAATTCTTTGAGCGACTTCTCTTGAACATACCGGTGACACTGACGATGGATTGGTAACATTAACCCCAAATATGGATGGTGTGATGGACCAATGGTGATATGACCAGTGAACGGAACAACCCAACCCGACTCGGATGAAGAGAGAAAGTGTCATGTTCAAGAGCGACTTGCTACCAATAAAGTTTCTTCAAGTTTTCTTCCCAATTTTCCCCAGTCATATTTATTTTTTTCAAGCTTGAGGAGGATAACATATGCTTGTTATATAATTCGCCTTTCGGGCGAACCTGTCACTATTTTTTAACAAGCCTAGTGACAGTGAAACTCGTTCTCGTCCATTTGGACAAGTTTGTCACTATTAGGTTTTAACGAGTTTAACGACAAAGATAACTCAGTCATTTTCAATTTTAGAGAGTCTGAAAGGGACGGAAAGGAAACTCCAATGATTCTTTTTTGTCATATAATCCCTTAAGTCCGAAAAAGCGTAAAATAATACGAAAGGGATGAATTTTCAATTGTTTTAACGAGCCGAACAAGACAAGCGCTCGATCTTTTTGTGTAATAATCCCTCAAGTCCAAAAAGATTAAAATCTAGAGGAGGGATAGCACTTCTGATGACTTTAACGAGCCGGAGAGGCTAATCACTCAACAATCTTTTCATATTTTACGAGTCAGTTGAAAAGAGCTTAAAGGAGACTCGTTTTCTGAGGAATGAGTGATGATTTTGGGTAGCAGCTGATTCCAGGTAAGGTTTGGAATTTTCCAATCACGGCAGTGTCACAAGGATGGCTAATAGAATCACTCTTCACAGATGTTCCTTGAAGGGGTAAACAATCATATGGGGCTGAATGATCGGCTAAAAACAGAGTGGAGGTGATGATGAGAACACGACCAAGGCTCCAAAGCTGGCGATAAGGCATTCACAATGGTTATTTACCGGTTCATTTTTTAATTAGCTTAAATGCTGGGGGAAACATTTGCTCATGACTTATGTTTATTTTTTAAGGAGCTTGAACTATGTGCTAAAACTGCTCATGACGGAGTTTATTTTTTAACGAGCTTGAACCCCACGGTAAAAATACTCGCCAGTCATATAATAAGAATATCTCATTCAAGATGCCATTTTGAAGGGGCTTACATCTTTAAAACTTTGCCCCGAATCCTTTCTTTATGCAAGCTAGGAAACGACTAGCCTTACAGGTTTAAAGGGTTAGAGGTCCTACAAATTTAAAAAATAAATGGTCGCTCTTCACTTGCATGCAAAAAGGTTTGCATGCCCCCAGGTATAATGAAAAATTTCTAGGTTACCATATAGAAGTTCCATCTGCGTAGCAGACAGAAAGCTTCCTTGGTGATGTCTACCAAAATAGAAAAAGGGGAGTGGTGCAACCGCATGCCACTCAGCATAACCTTAACGAAGGTATCTTATTCCAGCCTAATCCCATTTTCCTATGAGGATGGGTGTGAAACTAGTCATATATCCCTCGCGAAAACCCACTCTATACCCAAGGTTTCCTTACCGAAACAGACCAGGGTGCATGCCCCCTGGGTTTCAGTCACATACTCCCGAATCACTCGCGCTCATCAGGTGGACGGACTGGAGATCGATGAGACATTCCTTACATGAAGAGACCATTTAGGGATGGCATTTGACTATTTGCGGTGTGTGAACCGGGGAATGACATTTGGTCTACGAGCTTGACCATTCTGCCTTTGTGCGGGAAACACATTACCCTAAAGAGTGAGGAGACAATGGCTCCCATGAAATAAATATAGTCACGTCCAAGGAGTATATTATAATCCAAAGGTCCTTGAACTACCATCACATTCATGTGAATGGTTTTCCTTCTCAAAGTAATGGGCACATTTGGAAGGATCCCTAAAGGTCAACTGGTTCCTTTGTTGAAGCTTGTCAGATTTCTCATTTCAGGCAAAAGCGATGGTGAACCAAGCGCTTTCCAAGTAGTTGAGGAAAGGATACTCACAGAAGCCCCTTCATCGATGATGGTACCAGCCATAACCATTCTATAAGCTTGTACAATGATTCAGAATGGTACACTAGTTGGTAAACGGGGTCTGCCTAGTAGATTCCAATCGAAGGAAATGACTAGGTTGCTTGGAGGTGGGACCAAATAGATAGCCGTATATGACTCTGATGAACTTCCTTCCTGCGGTAAAGGAATGGGTAGACTACCCCCAAGTTCATCGGATTCTGTGTTTATGAAAAGAATGTGAACGGTGTCGTTCTCTTTCTCTTCAGTGACGGTATCATTCGAAGATGAACACTCTGAAGGCAAGACCAGGTCAACTGCCGTCCCGACCTTTTGACTTTCGTCTAGTATGTATTCAGAGGGTTCATTTTCAATGATAGACACTTCGGCCGACCACAATGATGGGTCGGTCGGATTTTCAACCAGTGGTGGACTCGGCAAGAGTTTCTTATATCCAGGAGGGAACCATAGCGGTGAAGCAGGACGATCATCCAAAACTCTTTTGGCTTCGTTTAGGAAGGGACAACGGTGGACGCCGTGATCGCCTTCACACAGCTTACAAGGAAATTTGTGATTCCTTTTTCGTCCAGATACTTCGCTTTCACTGGTTGATGGTGTACTTTCAACACGATCATTAGATGTTGACGACACCGGATTGTGAAAACGAGGAGACCAGTCCCTTAAGATCCGAGGGATGCAAGGACAATCTCGATGATAGTGATCTCCTTTGAAAATGACACATGGAGATTTAGGTTTAGACGGTGCGGTGTGAGGATTTTCGCTAGATGACGCTTGGTTGCCCCCTTTCGATTTTGGTTCCTTTTTCTTCTTTTCCTTTTTCTCTTTCTAATTCTTCTTCTTCTCAGTTACTTGAATTTTAACTTTATCGGCGTTATCAAGCGAAGAGGAAGGAGGAGAGGGAGAACCAGACGAAGTAGAAGGTTGGGAGGCAACTCTAGTGTCATCTAGTTGTTGACTTGACTGTTCAGGAATTACAGGATTCTGAACGACAGAGGTAGAGAAGAGACAGACAGGAAAACCAATTGTCAACCCTGGAAGTGACAAAGTGGCCATATGGGGTGCACCAACATCTCCTCACGAGGAGAAGGGACAAGGATTTCCTCCAAGGTGAAATCCTTGGTTTGTAGACTCCATTTTCTCAACCTAAAGACCAATGAGGGAATTTGCGATGTTATTCTGATTAAAATAAATTTTTAGACGCTTTGACACAACTTGTTTTTTCAATTTTAAAGAGTTGAGAAAAAACAAAAGATGACTCTAGTCGCCTTCGATTTTTATTGAGCCTGAAGTGACAAGTGCTCAGAGGACCTTTTCCTTTAAGGAGTCTGAAAAGGAGAAAAATGGATTTCTCTGGAGATCTAGGCAGAGGGGATTACCAAACCAATCGCAAAACTGCAAAATACTTTTTACAGTACGACAGTCAATCTTCCCGAATGCTGTGTTCAGTGCATTGCGATCGATAGGGCGATAGACACGACTTCCTAAGGATAAAGGATGCAGCCTATTGTGGTCTCCCAAAATATACTCGACGGTACATGGGAGCACAAGTCCGTACTGGCACTTGTCGCTTCAGAGTGGAGGAATCACCCAACCAACAATGAAAACAACAGTTACCAGGTTTTACGACGTCGGAATACGTCTCTAGCCTAGACCTTTAGATGTTGTACGTTAGGTTCCAAAGCGTTGTTAGATTCATTAAATTTATTTTAAGTTTATCTTGCTTAAAAATTTTCCTTTCAGGTTCACCGTGTGATGTGTATATAATTCCTAAAATGTAGTCTAAGATGATAAACAAACATTTAACCTTCTTTTGACAATGAAAATCCTAGCTACTAAGGAAAGAAAGTTAAGAATCTTTCAGCAAAGAGCACAGAGCACACACTAAATGCACTGTCCTAAATCAAACTAAGAAGTCAAAATGCAAATGCAAATGCACATGCATGTATTTGTTTTCAGCCTTCTTAATGTATGAATGATGATAAGAAAGCTATGTGCAAATCTGAATTATTTTCAAAGCGACAGTACTCAACAAATTTCTTTTCAAAATGAAGTGAAGGCAAGAGAGACACTTTGTGATTTCAAAATGAAAATTGCTTTTCGACACTTTAAAAACTATTAATTCAAATCATGTGCAATAGTAACTGTATAATCGACTACCAAGAACAATGGGATTGTCTTCTAAAACTGAAAATGACAGCTACGACACTTTAGATCCAAAAACGACAGTTCGACTATGCTACTTTTTTGCAAAAGAGAACTGAAAATGGCACACAATACATAAAAACACTTACAGTTCTTTGCACTAAGGAGGCAGAATAATGTAAGAGAAGGGGGTTTTCACAGAGATACACTGACTAAAGACAACAAAACTCTTGAATAGGGCTGAAAATAGTGAGGAAAAACCCAAAGTCTGAAGGTAAAGTTAACCTTCCCTGACCATCGCACCTGTCACATTGTGAATTCAGTATGCGGCACACCTACTACACTCGGGAAGTGTGATGCATACAGTCTGCCTTGAAGGAAGGGTGTGATGGTACCAGTGCGAGACTTTAAACAAGTTTTTACTCACAATTTTCAATTCAGTTCAGGGATTTAGGCCGAGTAAGTAATGTTCAGTATATGTAAAACACAGGGGTGATCTAAAGAGTTTACTAGAGCCACCACTTAGG
>APFE031624347.1:153493-207333 GCA_000404065.3 Pinus taeda | reverse complement strand
CAGTGGGAAATCTCTGTGTATATGTGTTTTATGGGTTATGCTCTCGCATTTTTATTTTTCTTGTGATTTAGAATTCGTATGCAGGTAATTTCTGTACGGGGTTAAAACCTACACGTACATACACTGGTTTATGAGAAAAGCAAGGATGAGACGAGTCCGATATGGGTCTGTCAGAGACCATCTGGCACAGGTTCAGGAGGAGCATATATTCTTCTAATAATGCATTGTTGGCATTATCGTAGAAGATCTTTGTTCAATTCTCCAATTGGTTTGATGTCAGTACAGAAGGAGAACATGGATACTAATCTATGATTGGCAATTGTTGCTCATATTATGTCTTATATTTCTTTTGTCAAGGTCATGTAACGACCTGTCTTGGTTGCCCCACTATGCCTAGGATGGATAATGTAATGTGCTTATTATATCATGTATTCCCTCTTGGTTGAGAGTCGTATGTATGAAGTCTTTGGTAATAGGAAGGTTAGTATGATGTATTAAGACATATTTCTTTTGTAGAACATCTTCTTGCAGATCTTGCCTCTATGTTAGGGGGAGCTTGGACAGCATAGTAGAGCACAACTTTCAGCATGTACTGAGGGGGAGCATAACCCTTTGCCCTTGATGTCAAAGGGGGAGGAAAGACCTTGAGTGACCTTGGGTTGCCATCAAGTCCAAATGGGGAGATTGTTGGCCAGGTTTGGCATAGGTTTGGCTCGATGACATAAGTGTTGTCCTTGATGGCAACTCACTCAAGTAGCAGATCAAAAATTCAGGCTCTCAAAATAGTAGAAATTGTGAGATCCGCAGGTTCTTGATTCACAAAGCTGTGATCATCGGCGGGTTCCACAAGTGCGTTGATCAAAAGGTGCGGACTTGTTCGCAGGTGTACCGAACAAAAAGTGCGGACCTAAAGTACACAGACTTTCATGAAGAGAAAAATGCATGCACGTGGGAAATATTATGGTTTTGCATCTAAAGTATTGAACCCAAGTTTTGGGTCCCTAGTATTGGATCCCTATGGTTTTGGACCATGGTTTGAGTAAGGCCTAGCCTATAAAAAAGGAAAGGAGATCATTTGGCTATAGACAGATGTGTTGAATATCTTAAGAAGAGCAAGATCTGAAATACTTGTGATAGGTTGGTGGGTTATAGCTAGACCTGAATCAAGGAGAAACCTGAGCATTACAAGACGGATCTACTAATGGGTCGAGATCTCTTTGGCGCATGATCAGATCATAAATTATGATAGTCTGGGGTATAATTGAAGGCTAATAAATTATCTATACTCGGAGGTCCACAGGCTAGAAATGGCACAGGTGCGGAGGTGCGCACGCAAGACACAGCGCAGGTGGCAAGGTGCGCAGGTGAGACATAGCACAGGTGCGGAGGTGCGCATGCGAGACACAGCGGAAGTGCGGATACCCGCAAGTTGCTATTGGTGAAGTTGCGGACTTTTCTTAAAATATGTTTTAGCTGCTTTTATCTATTACTGCTGTGTTCAGGGTTCTGAATTGATGTCTGATTGCGTTGTGCTGAGAAATTATTGATTAGTTTGTGTACAAGGAATTTGGTTGATTGCAGATCTATTTGATGTTTGATTGTTCATGGATCCAGTCTAAAAATTTATGAAACGTGGTCCCTGGAAGAAAAGAGAAGGTTGAAGCCTTCAATAGGTCAGCACCTATATACTAGTACCTCAACTAGTACAAGAGCTAAGGGGGTTGTAGCTCCCTTCCAAGAGAGTCTGGAGAGTGAGAGAAGGTTGTAGCCTTTTGCAGGTTGAACCCTGCATATTGGTATAATACTACACCATTATAGAATCATTGTAAAAAGAAGTTTCTAATTGAAAGAAGATAAAGACATATTGCAGCAGGTGGTTTTCACCCATATTAGGTTTCCACCTTATATCTTGTGTTCTTTGGTGTGACTGTCTGTTCTATTTTTCTTGTTCTTGCTTACTGTTATATGGTTTTGATAGACAGAATAAATTAAATTATAAGTCTGGAAGGTATACGCAAGTTAGATCTGCAAATGTTTGTATAATTGAAAATAATTAGATAATACTGATTCACCCCCCCTCTCAGTATTATTTCCAACATTTCCATTCTTTCTAGGTTTGTTGTTAACTTTAGGTATGTTCTATGCTAGAGCAATTTATTTCAATTTTCACAGTTAGCTCAATATATTTTCCGGATTAGCAATCACATCAGCATTAAAGTAAACTACAGATAGAATATAAATATAAATCGCAGAAGACAAGCCAAGACAAGAGGACACATGATGTGGTTCTAGCCAAGGACAAACCCCAATGTGGGGAAACCCTTGATCAATTCTTCTTTTATGTTCTTAAATAGTTCAACAAAGAGAGAGAGAGAGAAAGTAAATTTACAACAGAAGTCGACACTTTGGATTTCTAGATAACAAAGTAGATCATCTCTACATGAGATAAGTTGAAGACATGCTGCTTCAATTGATTCTCCAAGGTGACTCCTTCACCTATCATTGTGCTACATGTTGTCCATGAGCTGTATCTCACCGTGTTGAACTGTGCTGCACCCAGTGTTCATCATTTTCGTACATAGTGTCACTGCTGCACTATGCTTACTCTTGTATTCAACATCATGCTTCTAGGCTGTTATGTAACTAAGCCCTTCAAGGCCTTTAGTCCTCCTAGGAGAGTCTCTCCTAATCCATGCTATCATCCGAACTCAAGGTAAGTTGTAGTACCACCTTGGAACAACCTTAGTTGCTTGTTATGGCTTGCAGCCTAGCTAAGAAGCTAGCTGTATCTGTAGACTTCTTCAAAAAGCCTAAACAAGAACCTAAATAGCGGCGTTGCCCTTTGTCTTCTAATCTAATGACAACTACTCCCAAACATACCTTATTCATGCCTTAGAACAACAATATTTAATATGTTGTTACAAAAATTTCCATGCTGCTATTTTACGATGATATGTGTCTTCTTCATGCTACGACTCAGCTTCCTTTGAAACATATAGAAGCTCCCTCAGATAGTTGTAGTTGTGACAACAGATTAGAGCACCTTCAAGTATGAGATGAGGGCCTCTTCTAGTCCTTATTACTGCGGCTTAGGACAACATATAAGTAGCATATAGAAGGTCTGTCCTAGCTGTGTATATACATCCTCCTTGACTGTGGCTAGATGATTTCTTTATGATTCCTTTATGACAGCATTTAGGTCACTTAAGGGAAGCATAAGACTAGGTCTCCCTTGCCAGCGTTTAGACCTCCTTTATGCATCATATAGGATTGTTCATAAGCCTGCGACTAGGGAACATTATGACTGCAGATTGGGCACCAACTGAACTGCACCTAGGGCATCTTCTTACCCACATTAAAGGTTTTCCTAGGACTGTGTAGGAGCCTCCTTTAGGACAACATAAGTGCCTCTCTTCAAAGTGATAATAATATTCCATGAATATGTCTATAGGGACATCGAAGTCCCTCTTCTTGCTGTGTATAGAACAACGTATAAGAATCTAATTATTGTGTAATTGAGGACCTTCATGGACTGCATATTGAGCCTCCCTTTAACTGTGACTTAGGGCATCTTATGGCTATGTTTAGAAACTCCTTTCTTAGCAGAATTACATCTTTTCTAGACTGCGTATAAGTGCCTCCCTTTGCTACATTAGATCATCATTTATTGCTGTCAAGAGTACCCTCAAATGCTATGGCTAGGGCACCCTTAAATGCTGCGGATAGATTTACTGCAGCTAGGGCATCATCCTTATTGTGGCTAGGGCATCATCTTTACTTAGGCCAGTGTATACTCTTAGTGTCTCTCCTCCACCAAAACCCAAAGACATGTGGAGAGGAGAAGATCACACGAAGAGTGTGTGTCAAATGACTTCAAGTCCTTTTCTATTTATACTAAAACATAGAGGTTGAGTAGACATGATTGTTGGGCTTCTGAGCCTACATAAGTTGTTGGCCGACTTGACAGTTTGTCCATAATCAAAAATAAATTCATATCTTCATAAATACTTATTGGAATCGGATGGTCTTTAGATCAATCCTGCACCTCTCAAAGAGAGGGATCCAAGAAAAATATCAACTGCCATAAATAAGATGACCCACATGGAGTTTGGCCCTTGTTGCCAATTTTAACACTCCCCCTCAACTAGGGATAACTCCATCCACTGATCCATATGTCTAAATGTATTATCTCTACTATCAGTGCCCTGCACTGCTCTACTATACTCTACTTTGCTTTGCTCTGCTAAACCATGAAGAAGAAGAATTGATCGAGAATGCCTCATACCATTCTCTACTGACCCGAAGTCAGTTTCATCTGAAGGGAGTGTGTCACATCACTCTTACTGACTTGAAGTCAGTTTTATTGATCCTAGATCAATATCACAAGAGAGTGTCTCAAACCACTGATACTGATCCCAAATCAATTTCATTGATCCCAGATCAATGGAGGTCATCCTAGCATAGGGAGTATGGTAGATACAATGATGTGTCCATCGATAGAACTAATATGGTCCCTATCCTCATTTCCCTGCTCATTGATCAGATGAGAGGTACTTCCCATGAGTCCTAGACTACATGGGTAGGATGCCTCGACAGGAGAACTAATCATCCTATTCATAGGAGAACGAATCATCCTATCCAGTGGATGCCACGAAGAAAGAATCATCATGGCCCACAGGAGAACGAATCATCCTGTTCCACATTCGCTATGGAGAACGAATCATCTTGGCCCACAAGAGAACGAATCATCCTGTTCCACAATCACCATGGAGAATGAATCATCATATTCCACAGTCACCATGGAGAATGAATCATCCTGGCCCACAGGAGAACTAATCATCTTGTTCATTGTGCATCACTAGGGGAGGGTGATCCATCCTGTGGTCGCATGCTGCTCCAGTAAGTACTCCAAGCCCCCTAGAGCTCCCAGAGCTCAATGCATGCAACATGTAGGATCCTTATAAGAAGGTCTCTCAATGACTCCAAGTCATTCGAGAAAGTCACAGATTTGACCTTTCCCCGAGGCTTTGACAAAATGTCTGCAACCTGTACATTAGCCTCAATGTGATGGAGCCTCCTCGCTCATCAACTTACCATATCCCAGATAAGGCAATATCCGATGTCTATCTACTGGAGCAATCATTGAATACAAGATTCCTCAATAATCGAATTCTACCTCTGTTTTTCATAGAGAATCATAGTGGTATTCATCATGTGTACAAACAGCTCAGTTAAGAGCTTCTACAACCATGCAAACTCAAACGAGATCATACTCGTAGCTATGTAGTCGGTCTCGGCGGTGCTTATAGAAATCGACTTCTGCTTCCTGCTCATCCATGATATTGAAGTAGAATCCAAAGAGAACTAGCACTGAGAAGTGCTCTACTGATCCTCCACACTTCCTGCCCACTCAGCATTCGAATAATCATGCAGTTTCATAATTCTGGCAGTGTATATCAATCCATAAGAGATTGTGCCCTGAAGATATCTCAGAAGATTCTTGGCACCAATCCAGTGAGGCTCAACCAAATATGAGCTCACCATGCTAATTATAAAACATATGTTCGGACGGAAGTTCACCAAGAACATCAACATGAATGAGTTTATGAAACTCAGAGGCATTTCCAAAATCTGGTTTGACATCACTACCATATAACTTCTGAAAGTTAAGATCGTCGAGGTAGTCACAAGTTTTCAGTTTATCATTCCACATTTGGAATCCAACTCCCTCTTACTTATGCAAATGAGAGGGTCTTCACCTGTCAGAAATAGGTCATCCTCATAAGGTGCTGGTATGAGAGGTCTATCATCCACAACCTTCAAACAATGGTTGGATCGGCTTCACTCTTAGTGAATCTTAGCTTCATCTGACAGTTATCAATCCTCTCATACTACACCTGAGGAGTTTTACTTTAAGCCATAGAGGGCTTTCTTCCACCTGCATACGTGAGATTCCTCATCATCAATCTCAAACCCCTCAAGTTGTTCCAAATCTGTGGACCTACTACATGAGGGGAATGGTCCCCTTGTAAGATTTTCCTTCGGTACATCTCAAACATGTACTTTCATGCTCTTTTTGAATTCAAACATCCCTGTCACCATCTGACTCACAGAACTCTGGTGCTATGTGTCAATGGACATGGTCCCCAGTGGAATTCTTGCAACTTGATACAACCTTGAACTCAAAAAACATCTTTGAAAATTCTATTTTCAAACATGTACCTTTCCATCGATGAGTGCCACCCTGTAACCTTTGACTTCCATTGTTGAAATGGACACCAGGTTCTTCTTGCAATCAGGTACATAAAAGAGATTCTGTAAGGGAATCAGGTTACCTTCGTTCAATTAAGGGTTAACATTCCCTACACCCTTTCTGGGATAGGTGGCATCGGCTCCAAGTATAATCCCACGATTATTTCTATCTCTACCAAATTAGAGAGTGCACCCATCTATCCGATGAAGTGCCTTGAAGCACTACAATCAATAAGACAGATTCCCAAAGAATCTAAAGGAGAGGGCCAATACAAGATACTGCTTCTTTATCTTATCAGAAACAACATTTGATTCTTCATACCTAGGGTTCCTTTCTTTCTATGAAGAGTCATCCCATTTCCTTGATGACCTGCATTCCCTGTCATTCCTTTAATCATTGAAGATGTCTCTGGAATGATCGTTATCATCATAAAGTGATGTGTCCCTGCCATTCAGACACTCCTTTGCATAATGGCCGAACAAGTTATCTATCTTTCCTTCCACTCTAAGATCTGGTCTTCTAATGAAGTGATCTTTAGGTAGGACATATTCCACTGCGCCATTTTGATAATATTCTCTACTTCGACTTCACCCTCGATGAATTTGAAGAGGGATGAGGAATCCACTGATCCTGTTGTCCTTTCCCAAATTTCTTTGCTGATTGCTCTTTCACTCGTGCTTGGGCATTGCCTTCACCTCAGCTCTGATCCCATGTTAATTTTAGGTATGTTCTATGCTAGAGTAATTTATTTCAATTTTCACAGTTAGCTCAATATCTTTTTTAGATTAGCAATCACATCAGCATTAAAGTAAACTATAGATAGAACATAAATATAAATCGCAGAAGACAAGCCAAGACAAGAGGACATAGGATGTGGCACTAGCCATGGACAAACTCCAATGTGGGGAAACCCTTGATCAATTCTTCTTTTATGTTCTTCAATAGTTCAGCATAGAGAGAGAGAGAGAAAGTACATTTACAACAGAAGTCAACACTTTGACTTTCTAGATAAGAGAGTAGATCATCTCTACATGAGATCAATTGAATACATGTTGCTTCAACTGATTCTCCAAGGTGACTCCTTCACCTATCATTTTTTTGCATGTTTTCCATGAGTTGTAGCTCATTGTGTTGCATTGTGCTACACCCAGTGTTCATCGTTGCCGTACATAGTGTCACTGCTGCACCATGCTTATTGTTGTATTCAACATCATGCTTCTAGGCTATTAGGTAGCTAAGCCCTTCAAGGGCTTTAGTCTTCCTAGGAGACTCTCTCCTAATCCATGTTGTCATTTGAACTCAAGGTAAGCTGTAGGCCTTGGAAAAACCTTAGCTACTTGCTATGGCTTGCAGCCTAGCAAAGCAGCTAGCTGTACCTGTAGACTTCTTCAACAAGCCTAAAAAAGAACCTAAATAGCAGCGTTGCCCTTTATCTTCTAATCTAGTGACAACTTCTCCCAAACATACCTTATTCATGCCTTAGAACAATAGTATTTAATATGATGTTACAAGAATTTCCATGCTGCTATTTTACACTAATATGTGTCTTCTTTATGCTGCGACTCAACTTCCTTTGCAACGTATAGAAGCTCCCTTAGATAACTGTAGTTGTGACAATAGATTAGAGAACCTTCAAGTTTTAGGTGAGGGCCTCTTCTAGTCCTTACTGTGGCTTAGGATAACATATAAGTAGCATAGAGAAGGTATGTCCTAGTTGTGTATATACATCCTCTTTGACTGTAGCTAGATGATTTCTTCATGATTCCTTCAGGATAGTGTTTAGGGCACTTAAGGGCAGCGTAATATTAGGTCTCCCTTGCCAGCGTTTAGACCTCCTTTATGCAGTGTATAGGATTCTTCATAAGCCTACATCTAGGCAACATTATGATTGCGGATTGGGCACCAACTGAATTGCACCTAGGGCATATTCTTACCTGCATTAAAGGTTCTCCTAGGACTGTGTAGGAGCCTCCTTTAGGACAACATAAGTGCCTCTCTTCAAAGTGATAATCATCTTCCATGACCATGTCTATAGGGACAGCAAATTCCCTCTTCTTGCTGCGTATAGAACAATGTATAAGAATCTAATTACTGTGTAATTGAGGACCTTCATGGACTGTGTATTGAGCCTCCCTTTAACTATGACTTAGGGCATCTTATGGTTGCGTTTAGAACCTCCTTTCTTAGTGGAATTAAGTCTCTTCTAGACTGCATATAAGTGCCTCCCTTTGTTGCATTACATCATCATTTATTGTTGTCAAGAGTACCCTCAAATGCTATGGTTAGGGCACCCTTAAATGCTACTAATAGATTTACTGTAACTAGGGCATCATCCTTACTACGGCTAGGGCATCATCTCTACTGCGACTAGGGCATCATATTTACTTAGGCCAAAGTATACTCTTAGTGTCTCTCCTCCACCAAAACCCAAAGACATGTGGAGAGGAGAATATCACACAAAGAGTGTGTGTCAAATGACTTCAAGCCCTTTTCTATTTATACTAAAATGTAGAGGTCGAATAGACATGACTGTTGGGCTTCTGAGCCTACATAAGTTGTTGGCTGACTTGACAATTTGTCCATAATAAAAAATAAATCCATATCTTCATAAATACTTATTGGAATTGGATGATCTTTAGATCAATCCTACACCTCTCGATGAGAGGGATCCAAGAAAAATATCAGCTTCCATAAATAAGATATCCCACATGGAGTTTGGCCCTAGTTTCCAATTTTAACATTTTTAGATTTCTCAATCCAACAAAGGCATATTCATTTCTTAGACCAAATGCATCAAGGAGATGTTGAATAAATTTGGTATGGAATATTGTGCACTTGTTAGTACACCCATGATCACATGATTTAGACTAAGCAAAGATGATGAATCCCTAGAAGAAAATCAAACACTCTACATGTCAATGATTAGCATCCTACTATATGTGATAGCATCAAGGCCATACATCATGCAAGCAGTAGGATTGGTTGGAAGTTTTCAATATGCACCAAATGAGACACATGCAAGGAGAAAACATAATATTTAGATATTTCAAGGGAACATTATATTTGGCTTGTTGTATTCAAGAAGTAAGGACTTCACTCTAGCATCATATATAGATTCATATTTGGTAGGAGGTATTCATGACAAGAAAGTACAAACAAATGATCATTATTTCTAGGAAACTGTCTAGTATCATGGTTGAGAAAGAAGCAAACTTCAATCTCTCTACCCACAAAATAATCCAAATACATCGTAAAAATAGCATGTTGCACACAAGTTCTCTAGATGAAACAAACATTGAAGGATATCAAGGTAGAATATGATCAACCAATCTCAATCATCTAAGACAACACTAGTGCAATTGACATTTCACATAATCTTTTTATCACTAAAGACACAGTACATTACCCTCAAATACCACTTCCTAAGAGAACAATTAGTCGAAAAAAGTGTCAAGCCAAAATACATTGACACGGGGAACATGTTGCACATATTTTTACCAAACCCAATCCTAGAGAAACATTTGAATATAGCATAAAGAAGTTGGGAGTGAAATCCCTCTTATCTCATAAATAAAGGGAAGCACAAAGGGGGGGCATCCCTTTTCCATTGATGTCAAAGGGTGAGAAGTTGCAAACAAAGAAAGAAGTGCAAACACAAGAAGAGTTATAGATTGATGAAGTACTACAATATGGTTTTATAATTGACTAAGGTTTAATGACAAAGGGAGAGATTATTGGACATACTGTTGCCATTGATGTCAAAGATAACAAGAGACTAAATACATACAAGATAAAGATTACAAGGTGAATATTGTTGGAAATATTGATTGGATACTTAGTTTTTTATGCTCAGTTTGGGTACCCTATCTTTGAAGGCCATTTTACCCTGCAAAGATAGCTCAAGTAGGAGCATAGGGTATATGGTTGAAAAACTTATAAGGATATCTTTCCAATGGTATATGACACTCCCTCTATCTCCATAGTAATTATGATATATAAAATATTATGTCAAGTTGGACAAACTAGTTTATAAGTGAATGTACACACACTATAAATAAATAATAGATGAGTGTATTGGAAGACCATCCAAGAAAGAAGAGATTTTAAGTGCACAAGAGAAGCTAGGGAAATTCTTGGGATTTTATAGGTGCAACAAAATTTGAATTTTGAAGTGAATTAGTCATCTTTGAATTTTCACTATAAAATTTCTTCTTGGATGTTTTAAAACGTGAAATCTTGAGAAAATAGAGGGGAGATTATTGTTACATGTGGTAATAATACCAAGAATTAGTTCTCTATACTTTATAAGATATTCTCTATGGAAATTCAGGTTTTTGATTGATCTTGAAATCTGTTTCAAATGAATCATGTTGGGATTTTCACTATAACTCAAGTTTTGGGATGTTTCAGACTGTGAAAATTTGAGGAGGCAAATGTGATATCATTGGGTACACATGGTCAAGTTTTTAAAATTTGGTTCAATATAACTTCAAAGATATTCCCTATGGAAGTTAGGGTTTAAAAGTAGTCCTAAAATCAGTTTCAAATGAGTCAATTGGGAATTTTCGATATAACTTATTTTCAAAGATGTTTTAGACAATGAAATTTCTAGATATCCGTGGAGACATATAATACTACCTCAAGTAATAATTTCATAATTTAGCTCATTACACTTTCAGAGATATGCTTTTTTGAAGTTAGAGTTTCTGAATGATCTTGAAAATAATTTCAAATAGGTTAGCTTCAAATTTTTATTGTAACTTCTTTTTTGGGACTTTTCAGACTATGAAATTTTCATAGACCTAAGGAGACATGCATAAGTGCCTTAGGTAAAAAATTCAGAATTAGATTTTCAAAATGGATACATGGCATACTATACAAGTTCGTTCTTGGGAAGAGGCAAAAAAAACAAGTTTTGGGAGAAGGAGACCTTGTGAAAGAAGAAGCAACAAGTAGACATGGTGAAGGAAGAAACAACTAACAAACCTAGTCAAGCAAGAAACAACAATAAAAACTAGTAAATGCAAAAACATCTACTCGACATGGTGAAGGTAGAAGTAGCAAACAAACCTAGTGAAGGAAAAAGTAACTAGCAAACGTAGTGAAGGAAAAAGTAGTAAGAAAACTCAATGAAGTAGGTTGGTGCCTATGAATACTTGTAGATGTGGGGATTGGTTTCTCTTGTAGGTTGGTACCTATGAATATTTGTAGTGATGGTATTGGTGTCTCCAGTGGGTTGGCTCCTATGCATATTTGTAGTAGTGGGGATTGGCATCTCCAATACGTTGGTGCTTGCAAAGAATTATAAAAAGAATTGTAGTTTTCTCCGAAAATGGTTTTCATGTAAATTTTGTGTTTCATGTTTTTATGAAACCAACATGAAACCAGCTCACAAAAATATAGAAAATATAGATCAACGACTTAGAAATTAGCCTCTTCGAGGGGACAACCTCCTTTACGTTACACAAATGAACAATTCTTGGATGATACAAATGAAAAGACCTCCTTTCTATATAGGAGTCTAAGGGGTCCCAATACAATCAGAGCCTACATAACAATAATATTGTAGGGGCATGACAATAACAATAGTGGGCTTCTATGGGGCACAATAATACAATAAGGGGGTTGCACTATTAACAATAAGGGGTTACACTAGTAGTATAGGGACCTAACATGAGCCTCTCCTTCAAAAAGTGTTGTCCTCAATGCTTGAGTAGTTTTGAATGCTTTTGTATAAAATTATCATCCTTCCATGTGGAATCTTTAGCGGGTGTGTTCTTCCACTAGATGAGATACTCTAAAATTGATCAATTTCGTAGTTGTCGGTTTCTTGGTTCTGTGATTGCTTCACGTTCCAATATGATTTTTCCTTCCTTGTCAAGTTCTGGCAATATTGTTTGAACTGAGATCTTCTGCAACTTTTGAATGAGTGACCACCCTACTTCGTCATTCTTCCATTCATCCCTTCCTTCGTTTATTGAATTTGGTTGGATAATTATGCCAACCTCTAGCATTTCTGCAACCATAAGTTCAATTTCACTCTTTTGGGCATATGAATATTTGTAAGGCTTGATGTTTGGGGGAATAATTCCTGGAATCAAATGAATAGCATGATCATGATCATGAATAGGTGGGAGGCCTTTGGGAGTCTCAAATACCTTGGAATGCTTGTCCATGACTTTTTGGAGATCTGGAGAAATAGATTATTTCGATGTGGGAACCTCTAGTGAACATAATTGTGAAATTACGCCTCGTTGTTGTTTCTTTAGAAGTGTTGTCATTCCATTAGAGCTGATTATCTTTCCCAGTTTCCTTGTGATACCCCTTAATTCAACTTCCTTTCCTTCCGATAAAAATTTCATGAAAAGTTATTGAAAATTAAAGGCTATTCTACCCAAGGATTGTAGCCATTGGAATCCTAGTACAACTGTTAATTTTAGGTATGTTCTATGCTAGAGAAATTTATTTCAATTTTCACAGTTATCTCATTATCTTTTCCAAATTAGTAATCACATCAGCATTAAAGTAAATTGCAGATAGAACATAAATATAAATTGCACAAGACAATCTAAGACAAGAGGACACAAGATGTGGCGCTAGCCAAGGACAAACCCCACAATGTGGGGAAACCCTTGATCAATTCTTCTTTTATGTTCTTCAAAGTTCAGCAGAGAAAGAGAGAGAGAGAGAGATAGTACATTTACAATAGAAGTCAACACTTTGAATTATCTAGATAAGAGCATAGATCATCTCTAAGAGGATGATACATGAGATCAGCTGAAGACATGTTGCTTCAACTGATTCTCCAAGGTGAATCCTTCACCTATCGTTGTGCTGCATTTCGTCATCATGTTGCACCTCACCGTGTTACACCATGCTACACCCATCATCACTGTACTACATTATGTTCCATTATTGCACCATGTTGCCTTCCCGACAGTTCCGGTTGTTCCCTGTAGTTCCAACAGTTCTGACTGTTCTCGGCAGTTCCTACAATTTCGACAGTTCCAACAGTTCCGGCTTTTCTGGTTTTTTTGGCAATTTTGGCTTTTCTGACAGTTCCATATTTTTTCGACAGTTCCAGCTTTTCTAGCTTTTCCAGCAATTCCAGCTTTTCCGACAATTCCAACTTTTCCGACGGTTTCAGCTTTTTGACTTTTCCAGCAGTTCTGAATTTTTCGACTTCTCTGGCAGTTCCAATGTTTTTGGAAGTTCCAACGTTTTCGGCTTTTCCTGACAGTCCTGACTTTTTTGGCTATTCTGGATTTTCTGGCAGTTCCGGCTTTTCTGCTTTTCCAATAATTCTAGCTTTTCCGACTTTTTCGACAGTTCTGACTTTTCTGGAAGTTCTAAATTTTCTGATAGTTCCGTCTTTTCCGGCTTTTCCGACAGTTCCAACTTTTCCTGCTCTATGAGAAATTTTTCGGCGTAAATCACATGATATTTCATTTGTTTGTCATTACCTAGTCAAGGATTATAGTCATTGGAGGTTTTGCTGGGACTATTTAACATGCAATGCTAGATCTGATTCTTCAACTTGTCCTAACGATGAACCACACTGGTTGGTTTGAAACGCAACGACAAATGAAATATCATGTCATTTACACTAAAAAGTCTCTCATAAATTTGATATGGATCATAGAAGCCTCAATTCAACAATTTTTTGGCTTTTTTCAGTAGTTCAGGCTTTTCCAACTTTTCTGGCTTTCTAGATTAGGGCAACGTTATCCCTTAGGATCTCTCCTCCTACTAAAACCCAAAGACAAGTAGAGAGAGGAAGAGATCCCAAGAATGTGTTGAAATGACTTGAAGTCCTCTATATTTATACTAAAACGTAGATGATGAATAGGCATGTCCATTGGGCTTTTGAGCCTACTCAAGTTGCTGGCTGGCTTGATAATAATTCCATAATCAAAATAAATTCATAACTCCATGAATACTTATCTGAATTGGATGATATTTAGATCAATCCTACACCTCTTGATGAGAGGGATCCAATGAAAATATCAGCTGCCATAAATAATCTAACCCACATGGAGTTTGGCCCTATTTTCCAATTTTAGCAACAACATCAACACCACCCATTGGAATGGAAATCATTAGGCTATTCAATACATATTATCCCATGGATAGCTTGATATTATGGCACTTTCCAGAGAAATTTATGGTTCCTCCATTTGTAACCATCACTTGGGACTTTGGTGTTGCATATAGGAAGAAATTTAATTCCTTGCTTATCTTACAATGAATAAAATTATGGGTACTACCCAAATCAATCAACACTATTACCTTTTTCTTCTTGATATGCCCTTCTATCTTGGGAGTTTGAGGAGTGGCAATTCCTTCCAATGAATTACAAGATATGGTAGGATTCATTTCTTCTTTCTCTATGGTTTTTTCTTGGTGTATATCCTCTTCTCTTGACGTTTCTTGTTCCTTTTCTTCCTCCTCTTCACAATCTATGTAAAATAATTTCTTCTCAGCACACTTATGACCTATAGAGTATTTGCTATCACAACTGCAACAAAGCCCTTTTGCTCTTTTTTCTTCCAATTGTTGTGATGTCAACATTGTAGGTTGTGGAAGGTTAGGGGAATCAACACATCCATCTTTATAGTTGTGAGTGGTAGGCTTCTTTGTTTCCATAATTTTGCTTTCAATTTTTCTTGCCAACCTGAATGCCTTCTCCAATGAATCAAGTTCCCAAAGGCAAACCTCATGTTGCATGTTATCCTTTAAAGTCCCTATGAAGACATCAATCCTCTGCTTCTCTAGAATATCATTTACCCTTATATTCAATTTTCAGAAGCCCTCAATGTGCTCTTCCATTGAACCCTTTTATTTGAGATTTATCAATTAGCTAAAGAAGGAATTTCGCTTTGTATCCTCATAATGTGATATCATTTTCTCCATGAAAATTGACCAAGTGACAAGTAGTTTACAAGAGCAAAGCCCTTTATACTATAAAAATTGATTCCGTTCTAAATATAAAGATGAAATATGTACCTTTTGTAACAGTTGCACATCATGTAGATCAAAATATTTCTCCATCTGTAGTATCCATGTTATGGGATCCTTTCCTTCAAACTTCCTCATATCTATCTTTGGAATATGGTGGATCTTCAATCCAATGTTAGATTCTATGAAATCATGATTAACATTTATTTTTTTCTCATCATGAGTTTCCTCTACTAACTTTTTGTAATTAGGAGACCTTTCTTGTAGCATCTTTGTCCCACCTTTCTTCAAACCTTCCATGTCTTTCTTCAAATCTTCCATGCCTTTCTTCAAATCTGCTTCCATGTCACATATAAAACTATTTATCTTAGATTCAACCGCATTCTTCAAATCATCCATCCAATTTTGCTTGCTAGGTGTTTCTATTTTCTTGATTCGAGTCATTATGTTCTTGCTTCTATGATCTCGATCTTGAATTTTTTGTATCTCTAAAATTTCGGATCTCCAAGATCTCAAATTGTGACCTACGGTAGCCCTTTGTGTTATATTTCCAATTCCACCAGTCTGATCAATATTGGATTCTTCAATAAAGAGTTATGCCAAATCTCCTATGATGACCTGATTATAGACTAGTTCAGGAGAAAGAACTTGTACAACCTACCATGTGTCACTGTTTCGACCTTTGGAGCTAAAAAATACACACAGAAAAGTATAGTCTGTCCTATTTCAGTAACTTCTTACAAAATTTTAATCAAAGTGAAAGTTATGATGATTTTACCAAGGTCACCTGTTTGGAATTTATTTCAAGAGTTTGCAAAAACCCTAAATGTCTTGGACTGTATCTCCAAAAATATATCAAAACAAGATCTGCAATTCGGGACCAAGCTTCACAAATATTTTGGCTCAAATGGGTTTTAATTTTAGAGTCTGAACCTTTGTAGAAAAACAATTATAGTGAACATTCCACGATGACCTATTTGAGATTGAATTCTAGAGATTGCATAAACCCTAACGTCCTCAAATCATATCTCTGAAAATATATCTAGAAAAGCTCTGAAATTCAGACCCAAGTTTTCAAATGATTTCGGCTCAAATGGGTTTTCGTTTTAGCTTCTGAAACTTCGTAGAGAAAACGTTATAGCGAACATGCCACAATGACCTGTTTGGAGCAGCAAAACCCTAGAATCCAAAGCTCTGATACCAAATGTTATTAAACCAGCTCACAAAAAGATAGAAAAGATAGATCAACAACTTAGAAATCAACCTCTTCGAGGGGGCAACCTCCTTTACATTACACAAATAAACAATTATTGGATGATACAAATGAAAAGACCTCCTTTCTATATATAGGAGTCTAAGGGGTCCCAATACAATCAGAGCCTACATAGCAATAATATTGTGGGGGCACAATAATAACAATAGTGGGCTTCTATGGGGCGTAATAATAACAACACAGGAACTATATGGGCACAATAATACAATAAGGGGGTTGCACTAATAAGAATAAGGGGTTACACTATTAGTATAGGGACCTAACACATGTTTTTCAACTGATACATATTATATGTAATTGTTTTCTTATAGTTCATGAATGTTTAAATAAGTAAAATTTGTCTTATATTGATTCACCTGCCCACCTCCCTCTTAGTATAAGCGTGTGCTCAACAGATAAAGCCTTCAAAGGTTGACCCTCAACTTTTGCAAAAGAAGTTCCATGCTAATATTGATGTTGCTTTGGACTTATAATCTTCTTTTCCTATTTATAGGTCAAAAACTTATTGCAACATGTGGTCATTGTGTTAAATATTATCTCTCTCTCGCTCTCTTCCATTTTTTTCTCTTTTTTCTTTTTTTTCAAGGTATTGGTGCTTTTGTTGGGTTTTCACCATGAGTATTTTTCTCACTTCTTTAGGTCTAAGCTCTCCCTGAGGAGGTTTTTAAGTCAATATATGTCCCAGATGCCTCAAAGAGGTTTTCATCATGGGATTTTTATTCTTTTTTCCCCAAGATGTTCCATATTTCTTCTACATCAGAAGTAAGGGTTGTCTACATTTTCTTCAATATTGTTTTTCCTCATGATTTTCTTAGATCTATGCTTGTGATATGGAACCAATCACACGTATTCACCCTTCAATGCTTTACCCTCTTCATGTAGCTCACTTAAATCATTCATTCATAGATAATTTGACCTTGTTGACCCTTGGAAATCTACACAGAGCTAGAAATTGCCTTACAACGCTAGCAAGATTATAGAAGAAGAGAGGTGTGATGAATCTCTTTCCAATAAACATCAAAATTCTCATAAAAAAATGCATTTGAAACATATTTTAAAAGGATTCATGAAATAGATTTCATTTATTCATGACAAGAAGTGGTGGCTAACCTAAACTACCCATAGATGTTTCAGTGATATCATTTTCATATGATATTAGATTGAAGTAGTGCATAAGGAATTCATAATCATATTTGTAGGGAAATATCCATCGAAAACATGCTTTTAAAGTGCAAAACTTTGGTATGTCAAATTTGCTAATAAACAACCTATGTATGAAATTCGTTTACATTTTCTAGCATTGACCAACAATTACATTTTAGTATAACTTTTTCATTTGATATCAGATTAACATGATTCTAGTGGGAGAAAAAGTATTTCCACTATAAATAAGATAACATTTGGCTTTTACGACAATTGAGAATGCAGAGGGAGATTATTACTTTTCAAATGCATAATGACCAAAGAAAATATTAGAGGTTAAATTTCACCATCTGGTTAATTTTCGATTTTTCCCAAAATGATTTACCAATTTTCATTTTCCCCCAAAATTAATAGGCCAAATTCTATGGGATAAAATTATTTTACTTTGATAATTGCCAACTTTTTTCTATAAATTATATAAAATCCTCATAGATTTGAATAATTTACAAAATTGCTTAGTTTTTTTTTATAGTTCACATTTTATGAATTAATAAAATCCACCCGAGGTTTTTACACAAATAAAATATGGATCCTTAAAATATTCCTTGACAATTGCATTCTCTATGACATTGATGAAGCATTAGAGGAAATGATATTGAGATTTGTGTTAGGATTGTGGAGGGCTTTGGAAGGGGATAAGCATCATAATCCAATAGATTATTCAATGGTTTGTAGTTTACCACCAACCTTGGTTTTCCTTTGGCAATCTCTGCATGTTTGCTTACATAAAAACCAAAGCAGGCTATTGGACTTTTGCTTTTTCTAATCAGGCCTTTCTGTAAAAGACTCTTGATCTCTTCTTTACAGTGAATCATCTATTCTTGGTTCATTGGAACAACTTTCAATCTTCTTAATTTACCACTGAACTCATTTTTCAATGGTAACTCAACTTCATGCTTATGCACATGCCGAAAGGCATTTGGGTCTTCAGAGCAGCATTCCAGAAATTTATTTTTCAGATTGGCTATCTCTTAGTCAAACTTTCCTCATTCAATGTTTTCATCAATTCTTAAAATCTCCTTCTTTTTTTCCATTTTGATAGTAAGGTTTCTAGCCATTCAATCCTTCTAATTCTATTGGGTGAGATGGAATTTATAAAAGGAAAAAATAGCTCTTTACCTTCTAGTTCAATAAAATAACCATATCTCCTTGTTTGTTGATCAAATTTCGCTCCATGCTTTTGGAAATTCTGGAAGAAAGGTGTTCCTAAGTACATTGCACAATCCATCCTTGTAACAATTGGGCAAACCACATTTATTCCAATAGAATCAGTTAGGAAAATATCAACTAGAACCTCTGAAGTAGTGATGATATATCCACTGGCTATTGTAACCTTTGGACAAGTAGTTGGCCTTCTCATATGAGTATCAAGAAAGAACTTAGAGCAGTTTGTTTGGGAATAGAAAAGTTTAAAGACTTTGTTATTTACACTAAGTTCCTAGTTAAGACAGATTTCCAAGCTTTAAAGTTTGCTATTCACAAATGTGAATTTGAAGATGTTGCTATGGTAAGATGGGTAATGACTCTTAGTCAGTATGATTTTGAAATTGAATTCATTCACGGACATAAAAATTATTTTGATGACATGTTATCAAGGGAATTTTTAGAGAAAAATTCGATTCACTCTTTATCATGAAATTTTATCAGAAGACCTGAAGAACATGTTGAAATAGAAGGCAAACAGGGATGGGTAAGATATGATATGAGAAAAAGCATTTTAGACGATGATGAAACATTGTATCCAGTGTCTGAAATTCGCTGGATGGAAGGAGTTCCCAATCTTTGGACTTGGCATGACCAAGAAATTGAAAATGATCTGGCAATCAGTGAACTAGATTATCTTGTCCATATAGGCAACATTTCCTATGAACTCTTTTATGAAGAAGATGACAAAATTGGAAATTGCAGGATTACTATCAGGCAGTTCAATAATTCTCTATAGAGGACTGATTTTGATCTAGAAAGGCAGGAGACTGCTTTTTTCCAATGCATGAATTTAGAAAATATTTCCTCTAACTTCTTTTATCATCTATAGTTTGATTTCAGGTATGAAGATTGGCCAACTTCCCGAATGAATCATGGAGATCCTTTTCCAGCCTGGTTTATCAAGTGGTGGAAAATCTATGGACTCAGCACTCTCCTAATAAAGCCATATACCTTATGTCGACTAAAGATTGATGGGTTCTCATAACCACATGCACACCTGACAGGAATCTTGTACAAGCATGTCGAAGACATTGTCAGAATTGAAGATGTTGATTTTATCAATGCACTAAGAAGGTGTGGACATATTCATTGGTTCATCACTCATGAATTCACTGCACGAATGCTGACACCCAATAGAGATGGGACTCAAATGGAATACAATGAATTCCACCTACAATCAGATCCAGAACAAAATTCTTTTATATCTATTAACCTTTTACAACCACCCGGAAATCACGAGAATGAGATTTGGGAATCCAAAAAAGAAGTGCATGTGAAATACTTCCCAATTAATCTTCTGGAAAGATTCCGACATCGGCACTATACTCATCCTCAGATTACTCATTTCATACTCTAAATGTATCATGTCTTTTCTTATCGACAGTGGTGTAAGGATATTCTTTATTACCAAACATACAATCGGTTACAAACTTCTTAACTCTCAATACATTACTCGCCCATAATACATTCCTTGCCCATACCAACCCCCTTCCCAAAATGAGGTCCTCTTTCTTTTATAGACCAGAGGGCTTGATGACTCAAAAGTAAAACAACTATCCCCAAAAGATTGTCCAAATTTAGACGTGAATGGACAAATTCACATTATCTCATCCTTTTTCCTTTCGGAAATCCATCTAGCATATGGGGACCAAATCCAAGATGACTCAATCTTATCGATCTTAAAAAGTAGATATTGGGATGGAATCAAGGACGACTCAATCTTACAAAATAGATATTGGGATCAAATCAAGGATTACTTGATCTTACAAAGTAGATCCTTTTACTCAAAAGCCTACGAGAAAACAAAAATATACAGACACATATTTCATTTTACGAAGAAATATACAAACAAACGTCCTTAGACCATTGTCGGTAAGAAAAAACATGACACATTTAGAGTACAAAAGAGTAATCTGAGGATGAGTATAGTGTTGATGTCGAAATCTTTCCAGAAGATAATTTGTGAAGTACTACACATGCACTTATTTTTCGGATTCCCGAATCTCATTCTCGTGATTTCCGGGTGGTTGTAAACAGTTAATAGATATGAAAGGATTTTGTTTTGGATCTGATTGTAGGTGGAATTCATTGTATTCCATTTGAGTCCCATCTCTATTGGGTGTCAACATTCATGTAGTGAATTCATGAGTGACGAACCAATGAATATGTCCACACCTTCTTAGTGCATTAATAAAATCAGCATCTTCAATTCTCACAATGTCTTTGACATGCTTGTACAACATTCCTGTCAGGTGTGCATGTGGTTCTGAGAACCCATCAACCTTTAGTTGACATAAGGTATATGGCTTTATTAGAGAGCGTTAAGTCCATAGATTTTCCACCACCTGATAAACCAGGTTGGAAAAGGATCTTCATGATTCATTCGGGAAGTTGGCTAATCTTCATACCTGAAATCAAACTGTAGATGATAAAAGAAGTTAGAGGAAATATTTTCTAAATTCATGAATTGGAAAAAAGTAGTCTCATGCCTTTCTAGATCAAAATCAGTCCTCTGCAGAGGATTATTGAACTGCTTGATAGTAATCCTGCAATTTCCAATTCTATCATCTTCTTCATAAAAGAGTTCATAAGAAATGTTTCCTATATGGACCAGATAATCTAGTTCACTGATTGCCAGATCATTTTCAATTTCTTGGTCATGCCAGGTCTAAAGATTGGGAACTCCTTCCCTCCAGCGAATTTCAGATACTGGATACCATGTTTCATCATGGTCTAAAATGATTTTTCTCATATCATATCTTACTCATCCATGTCTGCCTTCTATTTCAACATGTTCTTCAGATCTTCTGATAAAATTGCATGATAAAGAGTGAATCGAATTTTTCTCTAAAAATTCCCTTGACAACATGTCAGCAAAAGAATTTTTATGTCTAGGAATGAATTCAATTTCAAAATCATACTGACTGAGAGTCATTACCCATCTTACCATAGCAACATCTTCAAATTCACATTTGTGAATAGCAAACTTTAAAGCTTGGCAATCTGTCTTAACCAGGAACTTAGTGTAAATAACAAAGTCTTTAAACTTTTTTATTCCTAAACAAACTGCTATGAGTTATTTCTTGAGGCTGGCCCAATTTGCTTGAGATGTTGACCATAGTCCAGATGCATATTGACATATTTCCAGTGAATTTTTCTTTTCTGGATCTTCTTGACAAAGAACAACTCCCCATCCAATATTAGTGGCATCTGTCATAATCACTTTCTTCCATTGTTCTTGGATCGGACATAGAGGTTGAATTCTGCGCATCCTATCCTTGATTTTCTTGACGGCATTTGTGCAATCTTCATTCCAGGGAATGGGATCTTTCTGTAATCTCTTATTCAGTAATTTCCTTTCTTGTGCACAATGATGAAGAAATCTGGAGACACAATTTAAGCTTCCTAAGAATCTTTGCAACTGTGTTTTGTCCAAAATTTCATCAGGAAAATTATCTATGAAATCTAGACTTCTTTGGATTACTTGATATGAACCATACTGGATATTATATCCAAGAAACTCTATCATAGCTTTGAACAATTTCATCTTAGTTTCAGAGAGGACTATCCCTTTTTCTTTTATCCTCTGGAGAAATAGTTTCATATGCTTAATATGAGATGGTATATCATCAGAATGTACAAGAATATCATCAATGTATTTTTTTATAAATTCCTCCATACCTTCAAACGTCTCATCCATTATGCGCTGGAAGGCTAATGATGCATTGATGAGTCTGAATGGCATTATGTTCCACTCAAAATGACCTTTAGGAACAGAAAAAGATGTTTTCCATTTATCAGATTCCTTGATGCCTACCTGCCAAAATCCTGATTTCAAATCAAATTTTGAGAAAATATTTGATTTTAAGATTTGTGTTAGGATTGTGGAGGGCTTTGGAAGGGGATAACCATCATAATCCATTATATTATTCAGTGGTTTGTAGTTTACCACCAACATTGGTTTTCCTCTAGCAATCTTTGCATGTTTGTTTACATAAAAAGAAAAGCAGGCTATTGGACTTTTGCTTTTTCTGATCAAGACTTTCTGTAAAATACTCTTGATCTCTTCTTTACAGTGAATCATCTGTTCTTGGTTCATTGGAATAGCTTTCGATCTTCTTTATTTACCGCTGAAGTCATTTTTCAATGGTAACTCAACTTCATGCTTATGCACATGCCAAAAGGCATTTGGGTCTTCAGAGCAGCATTCTAGAAATTTATTTTTCAAATTGGCTATCTCCCTGTCAAACTTTCCTTATTCAATGTTTTCATCAATTCTTAGAATCTCCTTCTTCTTTTCCATTTTTGACAATAGGGTTTCTAGTCATTCAATCCTTCTAATTCTATTGGGTGAGATGGAATTTATAAAAGGAAAAAATAGTTCTTTACCTTCTAGTTCAAAAAAATAACCATATCTCCTTGTTTGCTGATCAAATTTTTCTCCATGCTTTTGGAAATTATGGAAGAAAGGTGTTCCTAAGTACATTGCGCAATCCATCCCTGTAACAATTGGGCAAACCACATTTATTCCAATAGAATCAGTTAGGAAAATATCAACTAGAACCTCTGAAGTAGTGATGATATCTCCCTTGGCTGTTGTAACATTTGGACAAGTAGTTGGCCTTCTGAGATGAGTATCAACTACTGTATTATTTACAATATTTAATCTGGAACCAGTATCCATAAGGAATTTCCAGTATTCCACTTTGGAACCAATTCTGACTTTTAATTTGATGCAATACATTACATCTCCATTAATCTGATTGCAACCTAATCCTACCCTTTCATCATCATTCTCATCATCAATGTTGGGTTCTTGAATCTGTATACCTGGAAAGGGTTTCTGATGGAATGTCCAATTCTATGTCTGTGTAGAAGTTGAAGGTTGTTCTGCTTTCACTTTCCTAAGTTGGCAATCTTGGTGACTTTCAATACAAAGCCTTCTATTTTCTTTTACTATCTTCCTTAGATCTTTTATTTACTGATGGATACTGGGCAAAGTCTGGGGGAGATCTTCTCCAAAATCTTCCTGCCTGAATTGCCTGGTCAAGGCTTCTACTGAGAAAACAGAAGCTAGAGGAACATATCCTCTGTTAGGATTGCCTTGCTTGGCTATCTTAGAATTTAAGTGACTGATTAACAACTCTTTATACATATCTTTCAATTGTGGGTCTATTGCTGTCGTCATTTGCGTGAAAAGATTTCTAGCTTATTCATCAGATTCGCCATTCTTCATCATATTCAAGGAATGAAACTGGCAGACATCTGGGTCACTGGATTCACAATTATCTTTGAAACATTCTGCACAATGTGGATCATTGCAATATTCTTCTTCTGAGTCAGAAGTATTAGAGTCAGAATTAAATTTATTGATGTATTCTGATTCTTCTTCACTTGTTATTTCTTCACAGCTATTAGGAAGATTTAAAAAATTTACCTTACCAAATTTATTTCTATAAAATACTTTCTTCTTACCTTTCTCTGGTTTCTTTTTTTTCTTTCCCCAACTTTGTACAGTTTGGAGAAATGTGTCCTTTTTTGTTGTAGTGGTAACATTGAACTTCCTTTTTTCTTGTAAATAGTTGTGTCCGTTTGTAGTCTTTCAGCTTCTTTTGGTGGATGATCTTTTTGCCTGAAAAATTCTTTGTTGCGTGCTTCTTTTTCCTATAAGCACGCACATCTCTCCCCTCTAAATTTTTTGGAGCAGAAAGGTGCCATTGCTTGCAGAATTTATTCTTCTTGTAGAATTTATGGGTCCAATATCATCAGCCAGATAGGTCCTGTAGCATACTAACATGGAGTGCATGGCTGATAATACTTCTTCTTCTGTGCAGTTGTCAATATTCCAAGAATATGTTGAGGAGGCTGACCAATTTTTGTGATACTCGGATTTCATCGTATCCCTCCTGTCTGGAGCAAGGGACCAAGTGGAATTCCATGTGGACCTGGAAGTAGTTGCATGAACTGCTTCTTCATTTGGAATATTAAAATGAACTTTATCTTGAGGAGAAAAATTCTGTACAAATTCCTCAAGACTTTCTAGTGAAGGCTCATCATTGTTTATTTCAAGTTTTTTCAATCCTGTCTCTTTTTCTTCTTCTAAGTTTTCATACCATTTCTTTTCTTCTTTGTCTTCTTCATCTTCTGAAGCATTTTTCTTTATCCATTCAGTGAAAGAAGAGCTAGCTGATGGATCTGTTTTTGAAGAAACACAGGGATTTGGCTTTAGATGGCCAAAGAAACTAGGTGCAGCGAAAGGTGCATAAGAATATGAAATCCCTAGTTTTGGAAACTCAATCTTTGCTGGTTTTCTTATGAGACTAGAAACAGAGGATGAATAGTATAAGGAATTTGAGAGTGAGGTTCACTAAAAATAGTGGTAGATTTGTATGAATTTGTAGGATGTCTCTTTTTGAGTGAATCAGCAGAAATATAGACATTCGAGACTTGCCTCTTGAGTATGTCAAGGATAGAATTAACCTTAACAATTTCTTTTCCCTGGATAATTGTTACATATTGAATTTTCTTTTCTGTGGATAAATTGAGCTTATCCAGGCTTTCAGCTATATGTTTATCATTTTCTGTAAGAGTCTTGACATTCTCATTTAAACATACAGTAGCATAGTCCTGTTTTTGAAGCATTATAATCATCATTTCTTTTAGAATATTACTCATGTCCTCAATAGACTTATGTTGTGTTCTTAGAAAATTTTCCAAACTGGAAAGAGCAAGGTTTGTCCAGTTTGTAGCTAAGATAGATTATTTGGTTGAATCTTCTGTTTGAGCTGGAGAAAGTTTATAAATTTTTCCATCCTATTGTTTGATAACAAAGTTTTTCCATGGTGGAAAATCATTTTCTGTTTGATAGATCTATCCATCAAAAAGTTCCCATTTGTGTTTTGGAGGGGAACCAGATCTAATCATGTTTATTTGCAGACTACTGCAAATTTCTTTCACCTATTTTTCTCGTTTTATCCTTATGACCTGCAAATTTTTGGGTAGGTTTGGTTTAGACAGCATTTTCTATATTTTTGGAGAAAAGTCAGGACTTACTAAAGGAGATGGAATTATGACAACGTTAGATTCCATCTTTCCTTTAATGAAATTATCAACATCAAGAATCCTTTTTTGTTTTGCCTGATTTTTGAACTGTTTTCTTAAGGATTCTTCTAACTGATTCGAGGAAGGGTAATACAATTCATAAAAAGAAATTTACTGGTTATTAGATTTCATCCAGTTTCTCCATTCCTCATTCTTTTGCTTATTGAAACTTTTGTTTTCAGTTTTGGGAATAAGCTTCAGTTCTTCAACATATCTGTTTTCTGACTTGTGTGTGAAAATCTCCCAATTGAACATTTTCTTCTTCCACATATCATCTAGATCATATAGACAATTCCTTTAAAGATCTTCAAGAATGCAATGATCTCATTTTTTGAAGGAATTTCCACACAGTTTGGAATTTTATTCATAGGATTTTTCCTGTATGATGGGATTTCAGATCCATCATTAAATCCTAGGCCTTTATGAGTATTCTGTTGTACTAACTGAATGATTATCTCTTCATGAGTATTGAAGAGACGAGTTTTTGTATAGTCCTCTTCAGATTTACTTTTATCTTGTATAAAAGTAATCATGTTTATCCTATTTCTGTTTTCTTGATTATATCCATGTGGGGTAGGTGGTTGTGAAGAAAACTGACAGTATGTGAGGATGGTCACAAACAACAATTAAAGGGTTGCTAGATGAGGCAACACGATTCATAACCAGATTTTTGATTGATTCTAAAAACGCGGGGTCTACTAAGTAAATGGGAGGCGGAGTATGTACAGAGTTGGAAATGGATATAGATGGTCCACCACGCTCAGCTCATGACTCTGGGAAGATGGTATGAACATTTCCATATTTAGAAGTAAAAATTGTGGAGGAATTTATAGGTGATGGTCTGGTAGGTTTTCTAATAGATTCCCATTTTGTAACCCATTTTGCAAGGGGTTTTAAGGCGGCTTTGGGAATCATATGCGGTGCTATGAAATTCATTCCATAATCATGAGTGATTAATGTCGTGAATTCTGACTGAGAGGAGATAGATCTAGCTACTGAAGGAGTAGGTTCTTTGTAAAATTTTACCACAGAGGACCACTAGATGGCAATATTTTTGCTATCATCATCAAAGTCATCATATCCATGTGTTTGCAATCTAAGCATAAGAGAATTGATTGCATTGGGATCTGACAGGGAAACGAAAAATTCAAGGACACATGACCATGATGCAGGGCCATAGGCAAGAGTACCTTGGCATCCACCGATGAGAGCTTTTGGAAAAGCTCTCCATCGTCGATCAAATATACAGGAAAAGAAGGACACATCTTGTCCTTTCCTGTGTAGAGGTTGAATTCCCACTTGGACATGTCCAATGTGGGCAAAATTATAACCTGCTTTCCGGGCAACGTTAAATTCAGCTTGGTTGATAATGTTTAAAGAATGAAGGATATTATTGTTAGACGTAGTTTGCAGGACTTCCTCTTTCACATTATATCTCCAAAATTGGATAGTTTCTAGTAATCCTAAATTCTTATAAACATTTTTTGGATATATCTTTGGAAGAGACCAAGATCCAGAAGGAACAGGTTCAGAAAATAAATTAACAGACTTTTCTT
Organism: Pinus taeda; assembly: GCA_000404065.3. Taxonomy (NCBI): domain Eukaryota; kingdom Viridiplantae; phylum Streptophyta; class Pinopsida; order Pinales; family Pinaceae; genus Pinus; species Pinus taeda. The sequence goes on along the minus strand of APFE031624347.1, from coordinate 179,783 downwards.
GTATAACAAATGCATGTGTAACAAAATTTTGTCTTTCAATATCTGCATCTCCGTGTTCCTTTAAAATTTCTTCAAATGATTTATCACCAAATTCATATCGAGAACTAGTAGAAGGATGAGAATCCATAATATGAAACTTATACAGAGTTATATATATATGTAGCAGATTAAAAATAACTTGCGCAAAACAGAGTACTGTGAATCTCGAAAGTAAATACCGATTATCGCTGGAAATATGATCGCAAACAGAGATGGTTTTGTGGCTTCCTCTTAGAACAAAAGTTCAAGTTCTACATCCAAGTCTTCAACATCTTCAAGCACCATCCATGCGGAATAACGGACTACAGACCTATTCAGTATATCAATGTTGGATATTGTTGATTTGTCTAAGAGACTCCCAAAAGATTCATATCTACAAAAAAAAATGATCGTGGTTGCTACATTATATGTCTTGCTAAAGAAATTTGGAGGGAGATTTCCCAATATCTTTACTAAGTATATTAGTTTTATTATTTTGATTATTTCAAAAAATAGTGTGGCACTTTCCTTCAGTTGTTTGCATTGCATATCTTCTCTTGTTTTTAAACTTGGACCATGTGCACTAGTCTAGATTTCTCACATTATTAACTATATTCTCAAGAAGGTATGGTGGGTTTTCCTATATCTATCTATCTACCTATCTATATATCTATAGATATAACAAACAATGTCGAAGATGGCATACTTTGAAGAGAACATATCTACTAGGGGTGCCTTGTTGATCTCTATTTTGAGTGCTGTAGAAGTACTTATGCAGACGTTGGGTAAGTTATATATATATATATATAATATATATATATATATATATATATATATATATAATATATATATATAATATATAGCAATGTATAAATATGACATACTTATGTAATTATGTAGAAGTTGGGTAAGGTTTTGAATCCACACTTGGAAGAAATCATGGATCTTGTTAGTGTTACATTCATAATTTATAATTGACTCAAGTTCAATAGTATGCATATAGATTTTCTCAATATGCCTTTCCTAAAAGTTCTCAACAAGGTGTATATCTTGAGCTAGTATCTAGTCATTCTAGGTGTACATGACTTTGTCATCCCACTTTGAGAGATCAACTACATTATTGAACATAGGGTATTTGAGCTAGATTTTGAGTTTCAATAGCTCAAGTTTGTCATGCATTAGTTAGCTTGCAAGTTTTCTATATTCATGGAAAACAATTTAACTTCGCCCACTTGGTAGCTAGGGTAAATGAGCCTTAATGATATGATAAGATACTTTGAATTACTACTAGACAGGAGATACGACATTATGACAAGTGGCTAAAGTCTCATAAACGCTTTTATACTTATTTAGTGAAGTAAATATGTTTGTTAATTTTATTCATTTTTATGACACACACACATATAAAGTGAATGAGTGATGAGATGCTTGGATTATAAAGAGGGTCCCCTTGAAAAATGTGTAATGGGGTGACTTGGCACCTTTTATAAAAGATTATGTCCATCTATATTTATTTTTACAATTATTAATCAGTTTTATTGTTGGTGGTTTATGAGTGCACACACACACACACATATATAAAGTGAATGAGTGATGAGATGCTTGGATTACAATGAGGGTCCCATTGAAAAATGTGTAATGGAGTGGCTTGGCATCTTTTATAAAAGGTTATGTACATATATATTTATTTTTACAATTATTATTCAGTTTTATTGTTGGTGGTTTATGAGTGTGTGAATTTGGGAACCAATGGTCTTTGATAAAAACCCATTTCAACTTTACATTTTCATTTATTATCTTTCCTTTTAATTTATTATTCTCTTATTTAGCTGTACTATAATATATATACAATTTTATTATTATTTTTTTATATAACATTACCTTCCCCTTTAAAAATTCTTTTTCCTCAAAGCAATTTTGGATGATTTTGTTTTCCACTATGGACATGCATCTTGATTTTAGATTTTTTTTGGAATACTTATGTTTTCTTTTGGTGGGTGATGTAAGATTTTCTAACCTATATATTTTGTAGTTCTTTCTTTGCTAGTTGAATTCTAGAAATTGTTTTTGTAGGTATGAGGCATAGGTGCCCAATTGCCTCAATCATTCCACTCCTAACACCACATCCATTCCACTAAAGGGTAGAGCATAATATTTAGATTTTAGTTCTAGAATTTGTATCTTTACAAAATCCTTATGGCATTGTCTTAATCCCTCCTTAATCTATTGACCATAAGATGTGGTAACTATAAGACTGCTAATAAGATAGACAAAAAGACGTAATTGTCTTAAAATGTTGATATACATGATGTTGTGGGTAATTCTAAAATCTACTAATATTGTGATATATTTACCCTTAATTCTTTCCTTGATTTTTAGTATCCATAGCTCCAGTTTCCTTATAATCACCACAAGTGAAATCATGGGTTTCCCATCAAGATTATTTTAGATGGTACCGTGACTTCTCAAATGAGGTGGAATATAACATGATGTAGGTGGTTGAGCTTCTTCTTTTTGGAATATATCCTTTTCAAAGCCTCTTGATTCATCTTTCTTGTAATCCTGCTTAATACATGTGATTGATGTTAATGATGCATTGATTATTTTACACTTTTTTCAAATTATGACATACCTCCCTCAATAGAAACCTCTACTTCCTTCCCATTCATAATTTTGTAATGATAGGTGTTTAGATGTACATTTGTGACCCTGAAACCAAATTTTACTACATTCCCAACAATTATTTTCCTTCTTTTGTTTCTCATAGTCAAGTTTCCTATGGAAGTGTTGATTCTATTTCATCTTCATAATTATATGACCTTCAATTGCTAGATATATGTCTTGGTGACAACTTTTCTCCACAACATTTGCATTTTCATTATGTTTTTCATTGGACTTTCAAAATGCTATTTTTCTCTTCTTTGGAATGAAATGAGAGATAATTTAAATTTATGAATTTGTGTTATGAGGTGGTTTCTTCCCTAAATAAATTTGGTAAAAAAAATTTTGAGATGACATTTTTAACTTATGCTCAACAAATTTTTCCTTATGACGGATCATCTCCGTGGTTGTGATCTTACACATTTCTAATTCTTCCCTTATGTAAGAATTTAATCCAAACATATAAGTTTGAAGTGATTTATCTTCTGATAATTTAGGGAATCCCATTACCAACACTTCCCATTCATGAGTGTACTATTCTACATCACATTTTTGCTTAATTTTGGTGATTTTTTCAAAAAGGTACTTCTTTGTCAATTCTTGAAGCCTATTTAAAAATTCATCTTAAAAGTTTCCCCAACTATAGTGGCTCACCTTGGTTGTAGACTTCCACAACATGCACCAATTAAATTCATGGTACTCAATTTCATCAAAAGCATACCTTACTTTTCATCGTGGAAGTGAAGGATATGTATCTCAAAAAAATCTTCTATCTTGTTTATTCAAGTCACAATCTATTTTTTGTCTTAATCAAAATTGGGTAAGTCTAACTTTAATCTCATCAAGTATCGAAACATTGATTGAGTTGAATAGGGTAGTGGCTAGTAGACATTAGTAATTGGCAATCCCTATGAAAGCATGCTTGTTTAATTGCACTCATATGGTTAGGTTGTGGTGGAATGGTAAAGGTATTTGGAGAGATGGGTTGCTAAAGAATCATATTCAATAGGTTTGTGTCCGCCAAGGATTCTTTGCCCCTGATAATTCTCAATTCTATCTAACTAAAGAAGTTACTTGGTATTCTATTTTTCTTTTTATCTCTTTTGTCATCTCTATTCTCATCTTATCCATGCTTTAATTCATTTCATTATTTATATATGTATTGATATTATGTTTCAGATTGTGCATGGACTCGTGTTTAGGATCTACATTCTTTTGTTCAATCCTTTCACCTAACTCTTCCTAGCTTTTATTTATTTTTACTTCAATTTTTTTTGTAATTTTGTTTGGAATCTCTCTCTCTCTAGTTTTTTTATCCCTGAGATAAATTCAATTATTTTTCTTCCTATGGAGCTGTCTTTTTTGGCTCAATTTTGTCTCCAAAATTTGATGTACAAATTGTAAGGACCATATCATATGGATTGTACGTATGGAAATGATTGCATGTATGGATGGATTGTTTGACTTTAATACCAATGCAATAAATATGCTTGCTAAACTTACTAAACAATATTAAATAAATAAATAACAATGTATAAAAAAATGAAAATAATGAAATGCTCAAATTACAATGAAAGGTTGTCATTTTATATTTATTTTAAGGGTCATTAATTGGTGTTACCATTGGTGGTTTATATGTCTATGGTTTTGGGAATGCATGGTATTTGATGAAACTCATTTCAACTTAAGTATTTATTTATTATCTTTCCTTTAATTTTATTATTCTCTTATTTAATTACACTAGCATATAGATGTTTTTTTTAAATTATTTTTTATATAACATCTAGTTGTGAATGAACCACATAATTATGTGAGATTATTTACCAACAAAAGTTATTTGAAAAAAGAAATTAGTAGTAAAAAAAACATTCTAAATACTTGTTTTAACATAAAGTATCAAAATTATATAATATTAAAAACTTACTTAGCTATATTGGGCCAAGCTAAGGTTCCCACTTAAGACACAATTTAGACATGAGTTGTGACTTCCACATCATGAGTCATTTTGGATGGAGATATGGCTTCACTAGTGATTAACAATTGACTTGATGATACTTTGCCTTTGAGTACCAATCCACCACCTTCTCTTCCCATCCCACCTGATCATGATTTATAAAAGTTACTCATCTTATCACTTGAAATCAAATGGAGATCAAGTATGGTTATCAAGAGAAAGGAATGTAGTAACAATGAGTTCAATCGAAAATACCCCACCAATACTAAGGCTTATTGAACCTCCATATTCTTCTTGATTATGCTAAATCATCTCATTTTATAGTATTTTACAAAGTCACGTATAACGACTTACATTAGAAAAATTGCTAGCTATAACTTTGTCTTGACTCTTGAGATAGATCATCAAAGTTTGATGTTCAAATAGGGTGTTACAAATAATCAAGGATAATAAATTCATTTGGAAAAATATTATAGTAATGTGTGGAAAAAATATAAGAATAATGGAAAATTAAGTCTCTTTCTTTATTATGGTGAATTATATAGTCAAATGTGTAAAATACTTTTGTTAAGAAATAGAACGAGCAAGACAAGAACTTAGTAGAAAAGGATTTAACCCATTATAAACAATTCTATTCATCTTATAATGATATCAATTAATAGTACAAGGATGTGAACACCTCCTAAACTAAAGAGTTCCAACACACGAACAACTCATCAAGGATAAGGATGGTAACCTATAAGAATGTGATATTAGAGTTTGTGATTGTCTAGAGAATCACATTCTCACATTCCCCCATCTCAATCAAAATTCTAAATAATTATAATATAATACAACATGAACTAGTGCATAAACTTGGATAATCATCAATTTGAAAGTTATGAAGTGAGCTTTGATGAAGATATGTTTGAAAAAATGTTAAATTTAGATGTTGAATGGTTCATCTGAAATGAAATTTGAAAGAAAGTAAAATTCTTAGAAGTGAACAACTACCATGTCTGAACATTTCTAGCTTACTTAATCATTTGACAAGTAATTTGAACAGAAGAATTTGGTGTCTTTCTATTTGGTAAATAAATAGAATCACTATTAAGTTATCAATGAGAAAATAGGATCACCAAAGTGCTCTTTTAATTTAAATGCAATTAGTGTCAAATAAAATCCCAAATAATAGGTTAGGGGATCAATTGCCATGCTAAAATTCCCAAATGTGGACTGATTTTTATGATTGATAAGATTTTGAAACTTGAATCTTGATTATCACCGATAATACTCCTTTTCAAGTATAAGGAGAAAATATTGTTGAAGGGATACAATTTTGAATTGGATTCTCTTGATCTTGAATGGTTCATCATTGTAATTGGTGGATTTTAGTTGACCACTAACCATTTTGATTTGATTAATGTGGTGGTTTTCGTTAATCACTAACCATTCTGATTTTGTGAATGTACTTCCCCACTTTAGGTGAAAAATAGTACCATTTGATCACATTTACTAGTAAAAATTTTAGGTTTAAAATGGACCTCATAAAGAAAATAATAAAATAATAGGTATGATTTTTCAAAGAAAAATGAAGAAAACTATTTTTTCTAATCGCAATTTTGACTTATCCCTTTATAGATTTACTCAAATTTCAAGTATAGGAACTCATTAAAGTCTACATCCAACAAGTACCCACACTACATATTTTGATAGACCATGGTGAGATATAATGGAATACATGAAAAAAACCACATTTCTAAATTTTAAGTGTATTCACTCATCAAATTCGACATCCAACGAGTATGCACTTTGCATAATTTTGATAGATCCATAGTGAGAGAAATGGATATACATGAAAACATTTGTTCTTTTAAAAAACATGTTTTTTTCATGTATTTCAATTTTATCTCATTGTGGGTTTATGAAAAGTATGCGAAGTGGGCACTCATTCAATGCAAATTTTAGTTGTAGAATTTAATTATGCATCCAATGAGTGCTTACACTTGAATTTTAGGTAAACCTACAAGGATATGAGTCAAAATTATGATTTAAAAAGTAGTTTCTTCCTTTCTCTCTAAAAATATTTGTCCTTATGCTTGACAACATCATCTTGAATCCTATTTGACTCTTTTAAAGTTATTTTTGACATTACATTTTTATTTTGAAACTCATTTTTGGCCTCAAAAAATTACTTTAATGACTCAATTTTCAAATTTTACAATGAGCCCCGATCATTCCCAAAATCATTAACTTTAACAACTGTTTGAAATTTACATATTTTTGTAACTTTTTTAAGAAAATACTTTTTTACTTGTATTTGAAATCAATACGTTTGCAACTTCTTGATTTGTTGATTCCATCGCCAAGAAATTATGCAACCATAATGATTTTTTTCCTTTTATCTCTCTTCTGCTTTTAACATTTATTTGAATAATGATTTGTCTTCCCACAATGAAGACAAATATGGAAATCAAAACATTGATTCCCCATGTGACCAACTCAAAAACAATGTTAGCATTAAGCATTCTCATGTTGAAATTCAATAGGTGAAATGAAATCTCCTTGAATTAATCCAGGACTATAGAAGTGAATTATTTTGGAATATCAAGAATATGAAAGGAAACCCTCTTATCATATCTAATTCCTATTATTTACTTGTTGTTGTGGATTTCTTCCCAAGTTCTAATGATAGGCTTGGAACAATGATCTTAAACCTATGGAAGTTGATTTTGTTGGAAATATTGTTGTCATTAATGTCAAAGACAAGGGGAGACAACATATGTCCAATATAAACATTCAAGATGGAGATTGTTGGAAATATTTTTTTTGGAATTTTGATGCTTAGTTTTGATACCCTATCTTTAAATACCTTTTTAATCTAAATATCAATCTCAAATGGGAACATAGGGTACATGGTCGAAAAGCTTATTCTGATACCTTTCCAATTGTATATGGAACTCCATCTAACTCCATAGGAATGAGGATATATGAAAGATTATGTCAAGTTTTCCCACCAAAATGCATAGGTTGTCTCAACTAGTTTTACAATTCAACCCCTTAAATGAATGCAAAAACATTATAAATAAAGGATAGATGATCGCACTTGAAGTATACGATCAAGTACAAGTGTGCAAAAGAAATTTGAGGTGCACAAGATGATTAGTGGAGCATTCTTGGAGTTTTAAAGGTGTGCAAGTGGAGTCTAAGGAGTTTCCTTGGAGTGTTAAGGATACGCTATGAAGGATTGAGATCTACGATGTTGTGAAGAGTGTTGTTTTGGGGTTGTGATGACGTGAAGTGCACTAGTTTGGGATCATATTATGGAGAAATACATATGAGGTTTGCTAGAGCATGATGGCTGTATATGACTAGGGTTTGAATCTATGTTTGGGGTATGACACAAGGAGAAGCATTGTAACATGAATGTTCAGGGTACGATGATGTTGTGAAATGCATGAAGTATGAAGCATGTAGGTGATGTCAGAAGTACTCTGTGTATGAAGACCTTAAGTTGGTGCGTATATAGGTCTTGTTAAATTGGCGCTTGGCAAGGATATTGACGTCTTTAGCTGGTTGGGGCTTACATAATAACTTGTTGAGTTGGTGCTTAGCTAATAATAATGGTGTCCCTAGTAGGTTGGTGTTTGAAAGCTTTGTAATAGTGGGTTGGTGCCTAGAAACATATATAAAGATAAGTTTTTGTGGTTTTCTCTTGTAATGGTTTCCACCTTAATTTCTATGTACTGTGATTTGAGTGCACATGCATTTAATATTTTGAAGTTAAAGAATACTCATTTAACATACAATGAAAAAGGATCACATATTAACTCACCACCTCACTCTCTTAGTACAAGCATCAGTTGAACAAATGTATTGCATGCCACTACATCATTAAAAGTCTTTTGTTAGTGAACTCTTGAAATTCAGGTTCATGTATAACTTCTGTTGAATTTTTGTAACTATGATCGGTCTTCATAATGTATATTTGAGTCATTTATGTATTTGTAAGCTTGTTCTTCATGCTAAAATAAAAAGACAAATATTTTTTAGTCATGTCCCTTTTGGATTTTTAAAAAGGGAAAATTAGAATCTTTCAAATAAAATTTGCAGCTCCAAAAATGAGCTATGATGATCTCCTCCTAGTCAAGTCAACCCTCTAAATAGTTCAAATCGGATCCATGTAAAGACACCCATTCGACCAAGGGAAAGGCTATACAAAGACCTCACATTCCTCCACATTTGGGAAATCAATTTGATCTCTTATTCTCTATATTTCAGCCTACTTTGAGGCAAGGAATTGATTATCATCTGTGGAAAGAGTAGCTAACATATGTGGAAAAGAGTAGCTCATATCTGTGGTAAAAAGTATCTCACATTCCTCCGCATTTGGGAAATCAATTTGATCTCTTATTCTCTATATTTCAGCCTACTTTGAGGCAAGGAATTTATTATCATCTGTGGAAAGAGTAGCTAACATATGTGGAAAAGAGTAGCTCATATATGTGGTAAAAAGTATCTCACATAAGTGTGTTAATTTTTAGGGATATATTGTTCTCTATTACAGATAATTGAATTTTCAAACTTTTTCATCATTTACATGTTACATTCATCCCATCATTCTAACATCATTAGCAATCATGTAGAGAGAACAATAACATCAACAATGCAATGGAAAAATAAGGAACAACAAAAGAAAATCATACACAATAGAGACACTAAGATTTAAGTCAGAGAATAGGGAAAAACCCACAAGGGGGAAAACCAACCATATTCTTCTTTTATTATATATTCATCAATTGTTTAGCTCATATGCAACAATCACATCTATCCTCCGAGGGCCAACCTATGTCAGTTCACAACTTCATTTTTGAACTAAACAATCTAATCACTGTATGCATCATAGACATGAGAGCACTACCATGTACATCATGGTCATAGACAACCTGCCATATTTTCATATATACTATCCCAACTAACAAAGAGGAACTGTCACATAGGGCCATAAACAAGGGTATACTTCAGAGTCACTATCATCGCAGTCACCAAGGTCATTGTTATGTGGATCACTGTGATTTCTCCAAGTCAAGGTTACTATCATACAAGGTGACAATCATCATGTCACATCATTGTCAAGGTCATGCATTACTGTCTACCATACTAGATTACTACCATATTGAGTTATTTCCATATCACAAGTTACTCATACAAACAAGGTAGTTGTCATCACATATCATTTCTATCAAGAAAGCAAGGTCATTTTCATACTGTCATCATAAACATATATTATAACCACATGATAATCATTACTAAATACCACATATGCAATCCATACCATATGTGATTCATAAATATTATCCAACAAAGAATACCAAGAACAGAGATCATAGAGAATACCAAATGCAAACTTGAATGTGAACCATAGAAATCAGACCATAATGAGCCATAAAAAAATCGAACCACAAAATTATCATACCATATGCGAACCACACATAAATGTATAGTGTGAGCTATATATAACCATAGCAAACCAATGTAAATATGGATGTGGAAAGAAATAGAAAATAAGTGACACAAATGCGAGTCACCATAATGCGAGTTACCACTGTGAGTTACTGAGATGAGCCATTACGAGCTACAAAGAATGATATATGTGAATCACATAAGAATAATGGCAAGCCTCCGCAAAGATTTGAATCACAATAGTGCCATGCAAATTACTGAGATAAGATGAGTCACAATATTGTGCCACAACGATCATATAATTTAGCCCCAAAGATACACGAACTGCTATAGCATATGCCAATGCCACAATGATAAGCATAATGCAAGTCCATCAACCCATAGTATAGTGCACATCAGAAAATATAAGCGCGATCACCCTATCATAAGAAATACAAGCTTCAAAATTGATACAAGCCACTTCATAAGAGATACAAATCACTGTGTATATGAACGGGCCATAGAAAAGATGCGACCTACAAATATCCTGCTAGTTGCGTGTCTTTTGAATGGGCCATTCTAATTGGCTACTTATAATCATTTTGAGATGTGACATTTCATATATGGGAGTTGACATATACTTCAAGGAGGCCGACCTTGTAAAATATGATTTTCCTTTTTTAATATAATTAAATATATTGATATGAATTCTTTTCTAAGATGGTGTGCCCAAGTAGGTTGTCACATTAAGGATATATTCCCACACATTAATAATAATAATATTCCTTTAACTAATGAATTTCCTTTAACTGATTTGAATTCATCATTAGGGAATCATGGGATTCTTTTTGGTCTTAGGGGTTTCTATAGAGAAATTTGTCCCATATCTACCTAAAATTTCAACTCTCCCTCTCAACTAAGGAGGAATTTCCATCTGTATCACAAGTCTCGTTTCAGATGTCTCATCATTGTTGCATCATGTCTCATTTTGTCTCATCTCATTTCGTTTCGTTTCATAGAAGAAGAATAATCTATAACTAACAATAGGGGAGATTAAAATTTCCTCCAAACCCTACAAGACTCCAGGTCAAGTTCCAGGATCTTCATTTTAGTTGCATCAACAACTTATCCATCTCATCACATCTCGTTTCAACTGGTATCTCCTTTGATCATCAACTGAACAATGATGTGTCTATATAAAGAAGAAGAATCATCACAGAGGAGCTCCAACTTCCACCTTATTTCCACGGACAATAGGGGAAATTAATCTACCATCCTATATATCCAATCAATAATAGGAAGGATACCACTTACCATGAGAGGTAAGGATCACACTCTATACTATGTTTCGTTGATCTTCCCACCTTGATCCTCAATAATCAAGTGGTAGAACACTTGCATCCATACGACAAATACAACTTACCACAAATGGAAAGGATCAGTCACGTCTAAACTCTCCTCGCCCATTGGCCAGAGGGGTGGCAATCCCAACAAGCCCAACCTATGGGTAGGATGCATACTAGGTTATACTCTGTCAAGTTTTAGACTTGATAACAGGAACCAAATACAACTTACTATAATTAGTAAGTATTGACAATGCCTTGGGACCAGATACAACTTACCGCAAGTGGAAAGGATCAACCAGCCCTCTAAAGGACAATAAAAGAGTAGGGGGTAGATACAACTTGTCAGTAGTAACAATGATTAGACTCCCCCTAGCCCTCACAACCCTAGGAGATCTTTAGGCTCAATTCCTCTACCTAGGAGGTCAAACAAGGGGGAGATCATAACTCAATGTCCTCAACCAACTATGACCACTTCTTGGAAGAGTCACATCCATCAATCCAAGCTACTCGTTGAAGACCAAGAACTCCCTTTTCGGTGAAGGCTTGGTAATAATGTCAACTATCTGCTCACTACTTCAATTCCACAATAAATCATTGTCAAAGCCTCATTGCTCCCTCTGCACCATATCTCTAATCTCATAATGCTTAGACCAATCATAAAACACATGATTCTTTGAAAGTCGGATCCATATTATAACAATATACCATTGTCAAGTCCAACACAGGCTTAAACAAATCTCCAAAGAGATTTCTCAATCACATTGCCTCACAACTAGCCATGTTAGCAAAAATTTACTCTACCTCAGTCATACTCAAATCAACAAACTTCTGATTCTGGATCATCCAGGAAATCATGGAAAACCTCAAGCTAAAACAACACCGAAATGTGTTTTTCCTGTTAACAACGTTTTCAGTAAGCATCAATGTATCCAGTGTCTCAATCCATGATTACTAGTTTGATGTAGATATCCAATATACATATCCATGCTCTATCTAGCTCATGTTACAAAGTATGAATTCATCTGACTTCTAGCTCATCATGGGATCCATCAAATCTTGATTTGAAGAGGAGTCCCTCTCAATTTCTTCAGTGTAAAACATCATGTTAAATCTATGTTAATATACTTCTCTTGACAAGGAAATTCTCCTCATCTTATTGATACAATTCTTAATGAATGGATTTCTGAGGCTCAAAATAAAACTCCCTTTGTTATTGATGAGATGATTTGATCCTGTCGGAAATAAATTGTTAGCATGTATAAAATCAAAAATCAAATACATACCTACAACCTTAAAGAGAGGTTGGTGTCTACATCAAATTCCCATTAATCTAAGTATGTGAAGTCTAGGGGGCATGCTTGAGTCCATATGGGACTTCCTTCAAATTGTAATCAAGAATATATTCTTATGTGCCTCAAAGCCTTAAGGCATTCTCAAGTATGGTACTTCCTTAGATGTCATGGAGAAAGCAAACTTTTCATATATTTGATAATGGTGCTAGGATCTCATTTCAGTCCCTTCCTTCTGAGAGAATAATTCCTTATCACTGATGAATTTAATATTGTGAAAGCATCTGACAATACTATATCTTGTCATCTAGAATGGTCCTTGCATGAAGGACATATAGCTCTCATGATATCATCAAATTGTTGCAATCAACCTGACAGTCTTATCCCTCTTAATACGAAACCTCTTTAATCATAAACATCAACTAAGGAGACGGTGATCCTTCCTTCGAGGTCAAGGCTCTTTTCCATATTAAATCATTACTTCAATCATGGGATGGCTTGACATTCTTCTCAACCTTGATATAGAGGGCTTAGTCCTCACATTCATTAGATGTGCCTTTTGATTTAGAACAAGAGTAAGAGCTATAAGAGTAAAGTAAATAAACATAATAAAAGTGTACCTAATAATAAGGAAGGATTGTCTATCTTCTCCACATATAAGAGTGGCTTCTTCATTGTCCTGCACCCACTCCCACTTGGAGTTTACTCTTCCTGTACCAGCTCCCATTGAGAGTTAACTCTTCATGCAATGCTCTATATCATGATGATACTTGAGAAGGATATGTTTTCCTTGAACACATCCTCATCTATGAAGTTAGAAGCATTCTAATAATCATACAAGAATAATACAAAATAGTCCAAAAAGGATAAGTCTAAACAAGAGAAGTGCAAAAAATAACATAAGTCTGGAAAGTACTTATCTTCAATAAGGATTGTAGGAGGTTATGAACTCCATCTTGATCTTGCACCTCAATCATATGTCAATGTCATCTGCAAAAAGATGAAATTATTCCTTTTGAACACCACATGTATCCTTGATCTCTTTCATCGGCAGCCAAGCCCAACTTATCAATGTATAAGATGATCACTGGATATGTATCATATCATCTCCTATTGGGTAGGATACAAGTCCATTTAGGGTTTCTCTGAAACAATCACAGGTACTAGAATAGTTGAATGTCTTCTGACTAATCACATCATGAAAAATGTTGAATCATTCTAGGCCCTTTCCATATCAAGGCCACATCTAAGGTTTCTCCCAAACCCTAGATTCTATCTGCAAGAACAAACAACTTAACATTTCCTTCAAAGCCTAACATGATTTTAGGCCTCAACGATATTCACCCCTTTCACTCTGCTTGCTCCATCATAGGTGTCAACGACATTGATCTTCAATGTTTTTTCTTCAACCTAGCTTTGATACCATGTTAATGTTAATTTTCCAATATTTTATGCTATTAAAATCACTTTAGCCTAATTCTTTTATTCAATTAGAAATCTTTTTCAAAACAATTTAATCTTCCAATGATCAATAACAACTGTAAATAGAACAGTAAATGCAATGTACAATAGAAGACAATCAAGAGCAATAAGGGACATGAGGATTTGGTCAAAGTCTAGGGAAAAACCCACAACGGGGAAAACCCTTTCAAATTCTTCTTCTTATTAGATTGTCATAAAATGTTCAATAGAAAGTACAATTATACAATTCACCAATCAAGAGTTAAAGGTCAACAACTTTGACTTTCCAACAAATTCCAAGAGATGATCCCAAAAGTCAAATATGGTCAAATTCAACAATAGTCAATAGTAGTCAAAGATGCCCTAACTAGTCGTAAGTCAATGGTAAAAAAAACTCCCAATAAACTTGGTCAAAGGGAAAAATACCTGACCTCCTTTACTAGTCAAAATGAAGTCAAAATAGTCCCAAATAACTTAGTGAAAATTGGTCAATAGAGAGAGAAATTTATGCGGTCAAACTTTAGATTACAGAGGCCAAAGTCAACAGTAAAAAACAGTTAAAAGTGCCCAAAAAAAATCGTCTCCTCCACATAAAAATTTAGCCTCAAGAAATCAAAATTTTCCAAGTCAAAATTGGTCAACAACTAGTCAATGTCTCCCAGTAGAAAGTCAATGCAAAAAATCAGAATTGCCTACAAACCCTTCACATGTGTGAGAAGAACCTGCAATTTCAAATGTACAAACCTCCAAAGAGAAGAAGAAGAAGTGTGATATGATGCTCCAAATGAGGTTGACTTGACTTGCATTTATATGTGATTTTGGAGACCCAGGTTGTCCTTTAGGCCAGCCTGTACTTTTGTGCACTTTTGGGTTTTCACATTAAAAATGTATTTTCCCTTAACCAAATTAAATTCTTCTAAGGACAAAGAGGGCCTTCTCTAGATGAGGAAGGTTGTCTTAAGGAGGGAGTTTGTCCCTGAGCTGCCAAATTAACACTCTCTCTCAACTAGGGAGAAATTTTTGGCTGCAACATATGTCTCATCTCAAATGTCTCATCATCATCAAGTTAGATGTTGTCTGTACTCATCTTTTCTCATCTTCTTAACACTCTTGAATCTGGAAGAAGAACAATTTGACATCACAGGGGAGCTCAATCTACCACCCTCTATCTAAGGACGATAGGCGGGAAACGACTTACCATGAAAGGTAAGGATCACAACTATCCTATCATCGAGACAATAGGTAGGATACGAATTACCATGAGGTAAGGATGACAACTATCCTATTTTCGGATGATCTTCCCAACTTGACCCTCAAGAATCATTGGTTGAACACCTACATCCTCTGACTTGGGCAAGATACTACTTACCATAAATGGTAAGGATCACAATTATCTGAAGTCACCTCTCAATCCATTGGCCAAATGGGGAGGAACAATCCCAACACGCCTAGCTTGTGGGTAGGATGCCAACTGTGTATACTCTGTCAAGATTCAAATATGACAATAGGTAGGATGCTACTTACCATGTGGTAAGGATCTCAATTATCTTATTGCCATGCAAGATACTACTTACCATGAGGTCAGGATCAAAACTATCTTATTATCTAGAGTTCCCTCAACCCCAAGAGCTCTCTAGCTCAATTCCTCACCCTGGGAGCTCAGACAAGGGGGAGGAGCATAACTTAGTGTCCTCGATCAGATGAGACCCTTACCCGGGAGTGTCGCATCCATTAGTCTAATTTTTTCTTTGAATACCAAGAACTTTCCTTTCAACAAGTCCTTGGTGAGTATGTTTTTTATATGCTCATCAATTAAAATATGATGGAGTCTCACACCTCCTCTCTGCACCATGTCTCGAATATAGTGATACCTGATCTCAATATGTTTGGACTTGTCATGAAATATGAGATTCTCTACCAATCGGATCCCACTCTTGTTGTCGCAAAATATGACGGTTGTATCTAGGACCTGCTCAAACAACTCTCTAAATAGCTTCCTCAACCATATTTCCTCGTAGCTAGACATGCTAGCAACAATGTACTCTACCTCGATTACTCAAAGCTACGAACTCTTGTTTCCTTCTCATCCAATATATCATTGCAGACCCCAAGCTAGAGCAACACCTTTATGTACTCTTCATGTTAATAACATTTCCAACCCAGTCGGCATTAATGTACCCATGAAGTTGTACATCTTCGGCATTATATTTCAGACCAAGATTAATTATCTCATGATAATATCTTATTATGTGCTTGGAAACAATCTAGTGTGCATGAAGGGGCTCAGTCATAATTAACTCAAAGTATTCAGTGCAAATCATATATCTGATTAGGTGTTCAAAAGGAACATCAATGCCCCAATCAATTGTCAATACTCAAAGAGATTTACTAAATCAAGTCCAATAACATATCCACATAGCTTCTTGAAATTCATCTCTGTTGGTGTGGTTAGGGACTTACATTCTACCATTCCAAATTTTTCCAAAAACTTCATGACTTATTTTCCTTGAGAAAGGAAAATCTCATCGGGTCTTTGCCACACCTCTAATCGTAGGAAGTAATGCATCAAGCCAAGATCCTTCATCCCAAACTCGGAGGTTAGCTCCCTCTTACACTCAAGCATCAAAGGCTCACTACCTATCAAGAATATATCATCAACATATAAAAGCAAAATCAAATGCATACCTTGGACCACTTTGAAGTAGACGTTCGAGTCAACAATGCTTCTTGTGAATTCGATTTTCACCAGGTAATTGTCAATGCAGGCATATTGGGTTCTAGGGGCTTGCTTCAAACCTTATAGGGCTTTCCTTAACCTAGAAATGTGAGGCTTCCTTTCCTTTACTTCAAATCCCTGAGGTTGCTCAACATATACCTCTTCTTATAGTATGCCATGAAAAAATGGCATTTTTACATCCATCTGGTAAAGGGTCCATCCTTGACTAGCAACAAGGGAAATAATTGATCTAACGGTGGTGTAGCAAGAAACAGGTGCAAAGATGTCATCGTAATCTTCTCCCTCTTTTTGGGAGAAACATCTAGCCACGAACCTCGCTTTATACTTCTCAATGCTTCCATCAGCTCCATGCTTAATTTCCTATACACTTTGAATTTATGACAAATTTCCTTTAGATATCGGAACAACATCCCATAAATCATTCTTCATACTTGATTCATACTCTCTGGCCATGGAATCCTTCCAAACCTATTCTTTCACAACTTCTTCAAAGGTAGGAGGCTCAACCTAAATGATAAACTCATGGCTACTACTTATCCCTGCTATTGGCATGGCTTATTGCTTTCTCTAAAGGTACCTCTCGCAATGGCATGTCTCTCAACATCTTGTAATGTATCACGGAGCCACAATGGTCTCTTCCTAGCAGGGGGATAACTGGGAGGAGAATCCAAGGGGTCCATAGGATCATTGGGATCATCAACAATAACCTTCTTTATTTCCGGCATAGAAGGACCTTTTAGTAGATCCATATCATCATCTTTATTTTCGAGAGGTGGCAGAGGAAGGTCCCTTGCTTTTTTAAGGGAAACATCTTCATCGAAAGTTACATCCTTAAGAAAATAGATATTCCTTTGAACATATATATATATATATTCTAAAGGCTTCAAAGTTTTCACAATATCCAACAAATGTACCTTTCTTTCTGATGGATTCTAGCTTGTTCCTCTTGTCCTTCGAAACATGAAAATATACGGGGCAACCAAATATCTTTAGATGTTCAATGTCAGGCTTCACATTTTTGAACACTTCTTTGAGAGTCTTGTTATCTAAAGCTTGATGAGGAACCCTGTTTTGTACATATACCATTGTATTTGTAGCTTCTCCCCAAAGGATCTTCAACAACCTTTGATCATGCGTCATAGCTCAAGTAACTTCTAGATGTACCTATTCTTTCTTTTAGCCACACCATTCTACTCGAGATTATAAGGGACACTAGTTTCCTTCTTGATTCCAACCTTCTTTCAAAATTCAACGAACTCATTTGAAGTATATTCTCCACCATTATCAGAAAAAAAGACCTTGAATTTCTTCCCTTTTTATTTTCTATTAACGACTTGAATTCCTTGAAAATATCAAAAGCCTCATTCTTATGCTTTAAGTAGAATATCAATGTATTCCTAGAGAAGTCATCAATAAATATTATGTAGTAGAGATGGCCACCAAGAGAGTGCACTAGAATGGGTCCACATAGGTCATAATGAATAAGTTGAAGAATATCATTGGTCTTGTTCCTGCCGGAGGGGAATGGTCCCCTTGTCTTCTTTCCATTGGCACATCTCGGACATACTCCATCATGACTAGCTTGAACATCAAGCATCACAAAAACTAAATTCTTCAATTTTGGCAAGGCTTCATAATGTATATGTGCCAACCTTCAATTCCATAACTCACTTTGGTGATTGATGTCATGGACCATTGCTAGCAGATGTCTTCCATTGACTCTATAGAGTCCTTCAATTCCATATCCCAAGGTAAAAAAATATCTCATTCGAGATTCCATAAGTCAAGTGAGGACTTTTCCTCTTATGAAGACTACTCTCATCCCTTTGTCTTCCAAGATAGATATAGATACCAAGTTATTCATAAGTCCCAAAACACACATCACATCATGAAAAAGAACAGATTCACCATAGCCCAATTGAAAGTTGATAGAACCAAAACCCTTCACAAGATGAGTGTTTTGTCTCCAAGGATGATTTTGAAATTTGTCTCACTCTCAACAAAGTTTTAGAGGACTTCCCGGTATCCAAAAAAATGTCTAGAAGCCTCACTCTCTACCAACCAACTATCATAAAAATCTGGAGGGGAAGAACCAGAAAGAGCAGAAATAAGAATATATTTAGATTGACTAGCAACAACATTATTTTCATACCTAGAGTTCTTAGACCTATTTTGAGGGCGTTGGCCTTCTTCATGATCATATGGAGCATCTCTTCTTCTTCTATCATCTCCTCTTCTTTGATTATTTAAAAGTTGTTGTTGTTGAAGCCTCAGTTGTTGTTTTAGTTGGATATTGAACCATTTCTCTTTTCCGGACATTCTCGGGCATAGTGACCATGCTTGTGGTAGTTATAACACTTGAATTTTGATAATTCCCTTTTTGAATCTTCTATTGGAGTCCCTAGAATCTGGGGGAGGCTTTCTTGAACCAGACGGTCTGCCTCTTCCTTTTCTCTTCTTATCTTATGTAGAAAATGCAGAAGTCTCTCCTTCTTCATGCTTTTGAATCCTCCTTCTGGCAATCATCCTAGTCTCCTCTTGAGTGCATTTTAAACAAGTTCATCAAATGTCTAGAGTACATTATTGTTGCTTATAGTAGTAATGAAGGTTTTCAAAATAGCAGGAAGACCTTGAAGAGTCACCATCACCATCTCTCTTTCAGATATAGGCTCTCTTGTGGTTTGCAATTGATCCCTTAAATGGGATATCCTCGTGACATAGGATCACACAGAAACACCTTTGTTGATCTTCATTTATTTGAGTTGATTTTTCAAGGAGAGGACATGTTTCAAGTTCTTGACTCCATACATCCCAACTAGCTTATCATATATATCCTTAGATTTTTTCAAGCTTCCAACATAAACAAGTAAATGATCTTGCAAATCATCAATGAGATTTTTCTTGGCTTTAAACTCACATTTCTTTTACTTGGATTTGACAACAACAAGAGCATTTTCTAGAGGTACAATAACCTTTCCATCTATATATTCCAAGGCATCATTTTCATCCAATATCACTTCCAACCTGATATTCCAAGCAGCAAAGTTTGATGAGTCACCCAACCTTTTAGAATCCTTGAAGTAAGAGGTACACATTTTGACAAAGTCAAATAGGATCTCTCAACTTCCTCTAAAGATGATTGCTTTTATCTCTTGTCTCCATGGGCTTTTCTTCACCTCAACTTGTTAAAATATGAAACTATGGTCAAATTCCACTTTGGAAAACTCATTAGATGTATATATGATTGCATTAAATTCCTCTTTTTGAGAGGACCAAAATCGACCTCAAGATCACTCAAATCGGATAAGGGAAAGTGTACATATGAAGAAAATCCCACATGTGTATATTTGATAAGGTCGCCCCTAAAGCAAAGTGGACACTCTTTGAAGGCTATAAATACAAGTGACCTCTACCTTATTTGGACATCATCATGAGACACTCTTCTATCTTGGTTTTTGGCTCGCACAGGTCTAAGGCTCATCCACAAAGGAATAGCTTTGCTCGAAGATGAAATTGTTGGGTCTGAAGCTCGCATTTATGCTTTATGGTTTTGGGCCTCAGTCAGAGACACACGATAGAGAAATCTTGACTACATTCGCTCGCTACCAGGCTCATCCATGTGACCAAAGCATCCTAATCGAATGCACAACTCGTCTTTCATGCGGCTGACGTCTAGGATTTCAGAATCCGAGTTGTAGAATGTAGTCTTTCTCTTGTAGGCTCCAAAGAGCGATTGAAATCTTCCCAATCGCATGCATGACTCCTCCTCCGTGTGAACATGACCTAAATCTTGGAATTTCTGTTTTCCAAAGATTTATCTCAGTGATCGCAGTGTTCGGCAATTAATCGCAGACAGTGATAGTTCATTACACGCTTCAGAATCAGGATTTTGAGTATAAGCATTGTTGGGGTTCATTTCAAAGATAGTGTGTGGTTGTTTTTGTTGGATAGTTACTCTCTTTTACTAAATCATTCAATAATAATCTAATAAGAAGAATAATTTGAAAGGGTTTTCCCCATAGTGGGTTTTTCCCTGGTCTCCAACCAATCTTGGTGTCTCCATGTGTGAATGATTTTATTCTATTGTTCTTTTATGTGTCGCTGCATTGATGATGATGATATTGTTTTTTCTACACAGTTGCATATGTTGCTGAATAATGATGTAAATTTGAATAATGTAATGATTTTATGGGGTGCATTTAATGTATTTAATGTGTTAATGAAGAAATGCAATTATCAAAGAAAAAACAATATAGCCCTAAGAAAAATTAACATGGTATTAGAGTTGGGATGAAGAAAAGTCATTGAGATCACTCCTTAAATCACACCATTGAAGGATGCCAGAAAGGATGGAGGAGACCAAAAATAATTCTAGGGTTTGAAGGAAACCCTATGCAACTTAGTTATTAGGGTTTTATGGATATTATGAGGTTAGGGTTTGAGAGAAACCCTAGTTTATGGAAAATATTTGAGATATGAAATCTAGAAACCCTAGCAAGGTCAATGTGAAGATGCTCAAGCACTTGTGTCAAAATTAATGAAGCCCTGGATGGGATAGTCTCTATTAGTCCTAGTTGATGATAAAGTTGGTTGAAATAGGGAAGGAAATATTTTCATATGGACAATAGACAGTGATGGCTCTTGAAGGTTGGCTCAAGAGGGAGATGATCACCTCTCATTAAAGATAAGTACTTTTTGATTGATGATGCTCCTTTATGTCTTTACTTTTGTTTAGACCTATGGATTTGATTATTGTTTTTATTATTACTTATACTTCCTCCATATATATTACTTGGATGCCTATACCCTCTTGATGAGACATGATAAGTGGATCCTTCTTAAGGATCATCTGAGATGTAGGAAAGATAGCTAGTGCAGGAAGAGAAGAACTAGCATTGGAAAAGGTAAAGAGGCACTTGATGAAAAGGTGACAAAGTGCTACACGCTGCCTATGTAAAATGAGAAGGTGCACATGTATCTAAACACTACAAGGTATGTATGATGTTATGTTTCAGCTGCAATATTCATGACAAGGTAAGTCCTAAGGTATGATGAGAATGTATCCTTCTCAAATGGCCCATGCATGCATATGAAAATGATTTGGATTCATGATTCCTATAATGAAATGGTACAATTGGTAGTAAATATCTTACCTTTAGACATGATGCAATTCTTGATTCTATGAAGCTACTTAATATTGATCTTTTAGTATACTTTATGGCTAACATCTATCATTTTGGATATCTTGATCTCATCAAGAAGGCTAACACCTTCATTATAATAGATGGTAACTTGCTATCATTGATAATGTTTGTAAAAAGCATGGTAGCCATGATGATAGAAGTATAAAAATGAGATTGATATTCAAGATATTTTGTTGACCTTGGTTATGCTTTGATGTGTTTAGTAATTATGGCATATGGTAAAATTGAATGCCTTGACTTGATGGATTGAGTTACATGACAAAGAAGTAATTTTGTAGTCACGATTCTTGAATTTTACTCCTATTATATATTTGACACTAACCCTTCATGACATATTGATGTCATGATGAAGTAGTTGATGATAACATGATATAACCATGATGAATATGTGATACAGTCTGACTTTTATGATTAACAGAGTCGTCGATGCATGAGAGTATTATAGAAAATTGATGACTTGAACACAGATGACGGAAGTGGATTCCCATTTAGAGGGAGAATCTCTCCATAAGATCCTTACTCCTATTATCATTTGCATTATATGTATAAAAGATTATTTACTATTGAAGTAAGATTTATGGACATGAATAGTTATTAAAATTGGCAAGTAGGGTAAAACTTCATGTTGGTCATATTATTCATGGTTGATAATATTTTTATTAGATCCTCTCGTAGAGAGGTGTAAGATCAATATAAAGATCATCTGATTCCAATAAGTATTCATGGAGATATGAATTTATTTTTATTATGGAATTATTATCAAGCCGACCTACAACTCATGTAGGCTCAGAAGCCCAACAATCACATCTATTCAAACACCAAAGTTGTGTATAAATATAGGAGGACTTTTCCTCATTTGGAATCACTCATCTCATCACATCTCTCTCTCTCTCTCTCTTTACTACGCAGTCTTCTCTACTGTGCAGAAAAGGGTCTCTCCCTCACACATGTGAAGTCGGAAGCTGCTGAAACTGAAACTGCAACTGCAGAAGTAAAGTTTGACCTGCATGGACTAGAATATCTCCTCATATGAACTACGATGTAGGTTCATCTGAACCTACTCTGAAAGCCGCAACTTTTGGTGGTGGAATCAAGTCAATCCGACGAACGGTTTGCAAGATATCGACTACCTTAGTTTGAAGGAAACTGTTGAAACTGAAGCTACAACTGCGGAAGTAAAGTTTGACCTATGTGGACCAGAATATCTCCTCATCTGAACTTTGCTATAGGTTCATCTGAACATTCTTTGAAAGCCACAACTTTTGGTGGTGGAATCAAGTTAATCCGATAGACAGTTTGCAAGATATTGATTGCCCTAGTTTGAAGGAAGCTGCTGAAACTAAAGCTGCAACTGCAAAAGTAAAGC
Organism: Pinus taeda; assembly: GCA_000404065.3. Lineage (NCBI taxonomy): Eukaryota > Viridiplantae > Streptophyta > Pinopsida > Pinales > Pinaceae > Pinus > Pinus taeda. Next base: position 156,326 of record APFE031624347.1, on the reverse strand, counting down.
TTAACCTGCGTGGACCAGAAGATCTCCTCATCTAAACTGCATCGTAGGTTCATCTGAACCTCCTTTGGAAGCCACAAATTTTGGTGGTGGAATCAAGCTGACCCGACAGTTAGTTTGTGAGATATCGTCTGCCCTAGTTTGATGATGAAGCCGCTAATGCTGATGCCGCTGATCTAGGGTTTGCTACTGCTAATATAAATCAGTTTTATTGTACTATTTCTCTCTGTTGAATTATTGAAGATAAAAGAATATTTCATCAAAGGGTTTCCCCACACATTATGGGGTTTGTCCCTGGCTAGTCACCACATCTTGTGTCTCTTGTCTTGGCTTGTTTTCTGTCGATTGTTTAATGTTTTATCTGCACTTTAATTTATGTACATGTGATTGCTAATTTGTGGAATATAACAAGAAAAATAAGTAAACTGTTATAAGCATAGAACATACCATAACTTAACATGGAATCAGAGCTAAGGTGAAGACAAAGCCCGAGCAAGAGCATGAACAATCACCGAAGGGAAGATTGGCAAGGCTATCCTAAAAGAACTATGGGGTCCTCAACACTCTTTCCTACCAAAGACAAGCTCTGTGAGAAAGCTGACTATCACAGATGGATGATGTGTTAATTTATGGTATTTTCTATGCTTATAACAGTTTACTACTTTTTTCTTATTATATTTCACAGATTAGCAATCACATGTACATAAAGTAAAGTGCAGATAGAACATTAAACGATTGACAGAAAACAAGCCAAGACAAGAGGCACAAGATGTGGCGGCTAGCCAGGGACAAACCCCACAATGTGTGGGGAAACCCTTTGATCAAATCTTATTTTATCTTGAGTAATTCAGCAGAGAGAAATAGTACAATAAATCTTATTTATATCAACAATAGAAAACCCTAGATCAGCAACACCAACATTAGCAGCTTCATCATCAAACTAGGGAAGACGATATCTCACAAACCGACCATCGGATCGGCATGATTCCACCACCAAAAGTCGCGGCTTCCAAAGGAGGTTCAGATGAACCTACAGTGCAGTTTAGATGAAGAGATCTTCTAGTCCACGCAGGTCAATCTTTACTTCTGCAGTTTCAGCTTCAGTTTCGGCAACTTCTAGCTTCAAACCAGGGCAGTCGATATTTTGCAAACCATCCATCAGATTGACTTGATTCCACCACCAAAAGTTGCGACTTTTAGAGGAGGTTCAGATGAGCCTATATTGTAGTTTAGATGAGGAGATCTTCTAATCCACATAGGTAAATCTTTACTTCTGCAGTTGCAGCTTCAGTTTCGGTAGCTTCCAGCTTCAAACTAGGGCAGTGGATATCTTCCAAATCGTCTGTCGGATTGAATTGATTCCACCAACAAAAGTTGCGGCTTTTAGAGGAGGTTCAGATGAACCTACAGTGTAGTTCAGATGAGGAAATATTCTAGTCCACGCAGGTCAATCTTTACTTTTGTAGTTGCAGCTTCAGTTTCGGCAGCTTCCGGCTTCACATGTGTGAGAGAGAGACCCTTTTATGCGCAGTAGAGAGAGAGAGAGAGAGAGAGAGAGAGAGAGAGAGAGAGAGATGTGATGAGATGAGTGAGTCCAAATGAGGAAAAGTCCTCCTATATTTATAGACAACGTTGGTGTTTGAATAGATGTGACTGTTGGGCTTCTGAGCCTACATGAGTTGTAGGTCAGCTTGATAATAATTCCATAATCAAAATAAATTCACATCTCCATGAATACTTATTGGAATTAGATGATATTTATATCAATACTACTCTTGATGAGAGGAATCTAATAAAAATATTATCAGCCATGAATAAGACGACCCACATGAAGTTTTTCCCTGGTTGCCAATTTTAACACTCCCTCTCAACTATGGAGAACTTCATTTGCAATCTATCTATTGGTCGTTACTATTCATCCATCAAATGCACTACCCTGTACAACTTGACCCTTGCCCTGCTCTGCTCCATTCTGCCTCTTCTGCTTTGTCTTGTATTCCCTGCACTGATCTGTATTGTTTTGCTCTGTTCTGCTCTGCTCTTGCAGTGTTCTGTTTTGCTCAGCTTTTGTCCGAATTATGAAGAAGAAGAAGAAATGATCGAGGATGTAACATACTGACTCAAAGTCAGTCTCAGAGTATGTACCACTGGTCCCAGACTAGTCTCAACGAACTCGAAGTCAACGTCATAGTGAGTACAACTCCACTGGTCTCAGACCAATATCATCCTCCACTGACTCAAGGTCAGTCTCGGAGTATGTACCACTAGTCCCAGACCAGTCTCAATCGACCCGAAGTCAGCTTCACAGTAGGTACCACTCCTACCACTGGTCCTAGACCAGTATTGCAGTCTGAGAGAGTGTACCACTAGTCCCAGACCAGTCTCAACCGAACCAAAGTTAGCGTAATAATATGTACCACTCTCACTAGTCCCAGACCAGTACTACACCGACACGAAGTCAGTCTTAGAGTATGTACCACTAGTCCCAGACCAGTCTCAACTGACCCGAAGTCAGCGTCATAGTATGGTACAACTCGTACCACTGGTTCCAGACCAGTATCATTGATCGTAGATCAATGGAGGTCATCCTAGCGTAGGGAGTATGGTATATATACAACGATGCGTCCATCGGTACTATTATGGTCCCTCACTTCATTTCCATATTCATTGATCAGATGAGAGGTACTTCCCATGAGTCCCAGACTACATGGGTAGGATACCTCAACTAGAGAACTAATCAATCCTATCCTCACAGGAGAACACATCAATCCTCATACAATCGCCATGGAGAACACATCAATCCTGCTACAATCGCCATGGAGAACACATCAATCCA